>KZ308113.1:500912-624563 GCA_000376725.2 Ladona fulva | reverse complement strand
AGACGAGGAGCAAACAGTTGAGGGAGGATCTCGTGGAATCGGGCCTAAAAGGGTCGCCTAAGACAACATCCAGAGACATGAGAGAAACGTCTCCGGGCTGAAGGAACCCCATTCGGGGGAAAAACGCCTAAGCCTCTCCTCCAAACCGATCCCCTCGTGAAATCGTCCGCCACAACCCTATCCTCCCCCAAAAAACCCCTTTCCTCTTTTATCTGCCCCCACTATCTCAAACGCACTGCCGCGTAGCACTTATGCCCTCCAGATAAATCTGCGCGTGTCTTCTCTCTTTCCTGCTACCTTCGCCCACCCCCAATCTCCCCTTCCTATCCGGTAATCCAGATTCACACCGAGAAGACACGCGCGAAACGGAGTGCCGAAATAAGAAAGAGAGTGGATAGAGGCGTGTTCTGGAGTCGGCGAGAAGAAATTAAGAAGAGATGTGAGCTACGGAAGGAGAGCGGAATGGATGACTGTGGAGGTAACTTGAAGCGAGGGAATATATCGACCTCGCTAATGGCGGACTGTACTGTTACGACTAAAACAAAGGGATCTCTCGAGAGATACGAGGACAAAGAAGAACAGCGATCTTCAATTTCTTCAACACTTAAGAGCGAGAATCGGTAAAGCTTAGCGCTACGACGTAAATTACTCGGCTGATTTTGAAAGATAAAACTTTTAATTTTTATAGAATGGCAATGATTGAGACCTGCTTCCCTTACAAAATGCAGAGAGACAGAAATCTTAGATAAAGATATCATCCAATTAGCTCGATAGAGGTTAAGTCGAAACTAATTTGAGGGAAAGACGTTAAACTTCGCACGGATAGTCGTCCTGCTGGAAACCCAAGGAGAAAGGAAATTAATATAATCGACATGACTGGAACTCGAACCCTGGTCTCCCAGTCTCCAGGCAGTATCCCATAAGTATAAAAGGATTGAGTCGGCATGGTAGTTTATTGGTTATAATACCCGCTCAGAAAGTTGAAGACCTGAGTTCGAGTCCTAGACATATTGACATTTTTCATTTCTGTTTTTCATTTTAAAATCGAAATCCAAAAACTATGAAATAAGAAGCTAATAAACTATTTATCCCATCCATAATGGTGTATAGTACTAAAAATACCTGTAATTGAAAAATCCACGTCAATTTTGTACCGGTATGATGAAAAAATGAGCCCTTGCTCACTTCAAGGTACGACCCGAGAGACCTCATAAGATAGACCACCTTAATACGTTATGGAAAGAAATAGAGATAATTCACTTTTAAATTTGCAAACACTAAATCTGCATACTTGATATATTGGCATAATGTCGAGGGATGCTTTACTCCTTTCCCTCAGGTAATGGTAGCTTAGGTAAAGGAGATATCAACGCACATTTCCTTACAATCCAGCCTTAGAAAAAGACAACTTTCAACTATTCTGGTACCTTAAGTAAACAAAAAAAAAATTAACAGCACGAAGAGACAAAGAAAAAGAGAGAAAATGCTGGAATTAGACGAGTAAGAGAAAATGGATGCAGAAACGACGGCATGATACAAGTAAGAACGGAACAGCAATTACTTCTCCTTTAAGGGAGATACGCAAACATGTTCATGACGAAGACGAGACCGAAGTTGATGAAAGAAAGAGATAAAGCATAAGTAAAAGGAAAAAACCCGTGAAACACGGAGGAAATGAAAAAGATCCGACAGCGGAAAACAAAGAGCGCGAGAGGAAAATTAAGAGAGGGAAAAATGAGGCAAGAAAGAAGAGAATTGCATGTAAAAGCAATGAGATTGACAAGAATACGAGAGAAACGCGGAGGGAAAAAATATTCCCGGAAGAAGACTCAGGAGATATATTAAATGTGAGAGAAATGAGTCGTGGAGAGCCGAAATGAGAGGAAAATGACGGCCAAAGGGAAAAGAGGGAGAGAAATAAAAGAAAATGAAGGAAGGAGAGTGAAAGGATGGGAGAGGAGGAATGGATAATTAAGAGTGGGTGGGCGAGGGGGGTGCGAGAGAAAATCGGCCATGGGAATAGATGCTGGATAAGGGATGCGGGATTAAGAGAGGAGATGAGACGGGAAGACCGCGGAATGGGGGAGGGCGTGAAAATTGGCGATGCTGAAAAAATCTAGAGCACGCTGCTTCAAGAGACATTTTTTCGGGAAAGTGAGCTTAAAAAGCGGATGATGCGCAGTTGCACGTAATGTATCAGTGCGCACTTCCAATCTGCGAAAACATTCTCATACAATTGGTGGCCTCAAACAAGCGAATGCGATGTTGGGGAATAATTTACTCTCCAACTCTTCTTCTTCCAAAATACAGCTTCATTTCATTGAGAAAAGAAATACAATAAATACACCAATATCAAACAACGATATTCCCTTTCGCATCTGACATCCAGACATCTTTTCATGCGGTCACTTGAATACTCTCATGGTGATAATATTTTCGCACCTCATCCGCCACATAAATCCAAGTCCTTCTTAGTTTTCTTCTCTCTAAAGTATGTGTGTACCACTGACATTCTTCTTATATACCATCTTAGGTCGGTTTCCATTCATCCTTTCTAAATACCAAGGTAACCAAAGTTCATCAACCATTCATTTAAGAACCTGTTAAAACATGAAAGAAGATATATATTTTCCTATTCGCTTAAAAAGATTTAGGTGTGTTTGAATTCGGAAAATAATTAATAAATTTAAAAAGAGCAAAAAAAGATCTTCAATAGAATAAATCAAAATGCGTAACGCTTCAAATAGCTCTTTAGAACGTAATTCAAACAATCGGAAATGGGAGCCCTTTCTGAAACATCTATGATTTGATAGATAGCATTAAAAGTAAAAAAAAACAGGCAAAAAAATTAAATAATCTCGAGCCGAGGAGGGGGACGAGAAACGGGGTCGCAAAAGGCCCCCGGGAATCGTTGGTGAGAAAGAAAAAAGGAAGAAGCATCTCGAGGGGACCGTTTTGGAAGCTGTCGGAGAGAATGAGGATGAAAAGGGAATCAGAATTACGAGGTTAAAGCTCGCGACGAAGATATTGATTGCTCCCTTAGAATTTCCGATTCCATATATATATACCCCCGTTACATTCCCGCCACGTCTACAGTCCCACCCCCTCTGTCAAGGACCACAAGGAGAACCTCCTGGGCAAATCGGGGAAGGAGAGGCCCATACAAATCCTACTCCACAATCCCCAGAAAACCTTCCAAGTCCTCACTCCATGGGAAATGCCCCAGAGAGAGAGAGAGAGAAGGCAAGCGGGAGCCTACATGCGGTGCCCGGACACCGCCGCCAAACTCACTCAGACCACCTCAATCGCTTCCCTTCATTCTATTCCCTTTTTCTCCTATAACCTACCCCTCTCTCACATATTCTCACCTACCCTCATTTTCCTACTCTCACTCGAACCTCATCTAATCCCCACTTCCTCTCCCCCCTTTGTTCCACGCCAACCGTGGTCATCCTCAGTAAGAGGGTCTGCAGACTGAAAGGATAGAAAACTTAGCGCGGAGTTCCTTTTTATCTCTTCGACAGCGGCTGTTTTTGAGGCATTGAAAAGGAGTGGTAGGTGATACAAAGAAGTTCGGCGATAGCTTAGGAGTCGGTTACGAGAGGCATTTAGGATAGGGATCTTGCAAGGGTTTAAAGGGAAGGAGAGACTTGTTTTTTTTTTAGGTTCATTCTTATCTCCTCAGTCCTGAAGATCTGAATACGTTTGACTTTCGGTACAGACGATTGACGTTGTAATTTAAACACGGTGCTTTAAACGGAAAAAATCAGCAACAGGTCTGTTTTTATGACGAACAAATAATGGAAAACCATTTCAAGACTTCAACATCAGATAAATTAAAAATGTTTCCATCTCATTATGAAATTACCAAATCTCTTGGGTATCAATAGCAAGCAAATTTTCGGGAGAAACTGAGGCAGATTTTGCTTTAGAGGCAAACATCTAAATTTTCGTCATTAGAAGTGATGAATGACTTTAAAGACGGAAAAAATTATTACTATAATCCAATGAATTAGAATAGAAGAATATCTCGGATCAAACATAACATGATACAGAAATGAGAACTGAAATCTTTCCGCAGTTGACAGCAATCAATTCGGTTACGGAAAACATTAACTATCATGGTGGATCAGTTTAATTTTCACGTATGAGCGAGCTACCTAGGATAAAAAGCTAAATAGGTAACTCAAACGTTTGGTGTTTACACCCCCCATTCCACACGACGAATGGCGGTTAGCAGGATATTAATGTAGATAACCAGAAGTAAAAATGTCGACATGACTGGGACTCTAACCCTGGTCTTCCATTTTATACAACTAGCTGTATAGGGGAAACCTTGGTTCGAGTCTCAGTCATGTCGATATTTTTCACGCCTGTTTGCAAAATTTTTCAAATACGACGGCGCGAGAAGTGTGAACAACCACAGTGTATGAAGAAAGGTGAAAGTGACATCGAAAAAGATTTGACGCTACTCCAGAAGAGATGTTTTTAAGACAGAGGAATGAAACTTGGAGTAAGAGAGGATGGCAAGACGGAGCGAGGGGTATCGCATGAAGAATTGCCAATTTCACGGAGCTTCATGCAGAAGAGTTGGACGAAAAGGGCGAAAGAAAAGAAGGAAGGGAAGGAGGAAATCTAGAGGGGTGGCTCAGAGCCAGAATGAAATCTTGTCGCAAAGCTAACTTTAAGACCACGAAGTACAGCCCAAAAATATAAGATTGGTCTACACCAAAATACGAGAATTTAGATTATATATCGCCTGACAGAGCAATTTTACGCACTTGTTATGGCTTAACGTCGCAAGTTGTTGGGAGAATAAGTTGGGCCGGTATTTTAATTTACATAGAAAATCATGAGAGGTCGTATTTATCATACACATAGCGAGTTTCATCACATGCAATTAATTGAAATTTGAGAATTGACAGTTATACATTGTATAGATAGACACATGGGGGAATACTTTAAACTCTATATTGGATTTCCGATAGGCCATATGCTAAGAAAAACACAATTATACTCAATAATAACAATAATTTTTGGTATAAAATTAATTTTAGTGCTCCGCAAAGATATGAGCGAGAACTGAACTGAAAGAAGGATAATTAAAAAAATAAACTTTAGAGAGTACGGGAAAACTGGGCAGAAACCTTCCAATCAACAAACTAAAACCATTTGGAGACATTCTCGAGAAATTAACGGCGAGAAAAAACACCCTCAAAAGAATCGGTAAAGGCTCCACATAAACGACGAGAGCCCGTGGGGGAAACAGCATTAGCTCGATCAATGAATTCTGAATAGGCGAGACGATGTGAGAGAGAAACAAGATAGAGGAAGAGGATTTGGGAAATAGGAAATGGATGGCGTAGTGATGCTCGCAGAAAAGACACAGTGAGGAATGGTTTGATTGTAAAGGCTTGGCAGGAGGAGGAGCTGGAATGGAAAAAAGGGATTCCTGAGAGGAAAGAGGGCGAACGAATGGATAGCAGAGAAAAAGGGGGTTTTGGAGACCAAAAAAAAAGAAGAAAAGGGGTCGGACCGAGAGGAGAAGAAAGGGGTTGGTTAGTTTGTTCTCCTTTTTTTAGCCATGGGTTTTGGAGTAGCGAATGAGATATGGAGATAGGAGAGGAATAATTTCGGGTAGGGGAAGAATGGAGTTTAAAAGGAATGGCGAAGAGGGGGAGATATGCGAAGAGATAAAAGGTGGGGCGAAAGATTAGAGCGACGGAGGTCGGAAGAGGGGACGACAATAGAGGAGAGTAAACAAAGTCGAGAGCGATAAAAAATAAGAGAACTCTTTCTGTAGTTTTATCGTTTAAAATACAAATTTCATGCCGGTGTGGAACTGGATGAAAGGAAATAGGAAATTTGCGGAGAGAAAAGGAAGATAAAAAATATAAGGAAAGATATAAGGCAAAGTAGCCTGTGTAGATGGATCTCAAAGTGAGAGAGGGGATATTGATCGCACGTAAAGAATATGAGCGCTGGTATTAATTAGAAAACAAATGAGATGGCGGAAACGAGAGATTTTTCATCGGAATGATTGTGGAAGTTGAACTCAAAAAGACGACACGTGAGCGGCATAAGAAAGGCAAAAAGGTATGGAAAACGTAAGAGGATTAGCAGCGTAAAAAATATGAAGGCGCGTTTAGAAAAGGAGTACATTTTTTGGAATTAAAAGATAATGAGAAGCGCAATGAATGGATAGAGAGAGGGGGAAAGGGCTAAAGAGGAAGGAAGGAGTAAAACACTGAAACGGTAGACATACTCGTAGATGGAAGTTACTTTCCTTTGTTAAAAGAAGGGAATTGCCAGAAATAGCTCCCTATTTGCAAATATTCGTCAAATACAGGTTAAATGAAAATATAGACCTATAATTAATATGACATTCACATTCGTTACTCTCATTTAGCAAAACGTTTCATATGCCGTACTACAAATTGCGTAACAAGGAAATTAAAGTAGGGGCATTCTGGGTATTTCAACATTTAGACAGCCCCGAGAAAAAAAAATTACAAAACATAATAAAAATATGATGTCTATGGGCGAGGTAAATATAACACATTCTAAAAATTCAAATCTTGAAAAGATCAAACAAATATTGCATTTAAAATGAAGAAAATTCGCCCTATTTTGTTCCTTAATGTAAATACATTTTCTCCCTGAACAAAACCTCTGATCTTTTTTCCTTCAAAAACAATTTTCTTTCATACTTTATGTCCATTGCCACAGTACTTGTTAAAACCTTTATATATTCTTGTTTAAAAGCTTATATCATTTCATGTACTCGCATTTTTGTATCATTATCTGACGAGGTTTAGATGGAATATGAGAATTTTTAGTCCCAATGCTGCTCACGACGTCTTAAAGGTATTTTATTATACCTCTTTATATATTATCTTCTTCGCCTTATACTAAATCAGACGCTGAAATTAAAATATAGGAAAAAACGTCCAACGTTTCTGATCTCCAATTTCCTCGTTCATGCTCAAGAAGATTGTTTGCGAAATATTAGGTGACAATTAAATAAGCGAAATAAACATAATCGCCGCGGCCTCCAAATGAAATTGAAAACTTCACGTAGAGATCTAAGTATCACCCGATAGTAAGAAAAATAAATCATTTAGGTTCATCACTTTCATACGAAAAATTTTCAAGCTAAAAGAAAACCAACAAACAGGAAATTTTAACAATAATGAAATGTTCTCGGGTTAGCACCCAGGTGAGTTTAGGTGACAAAGTCGCCGACGCTTCCATAGCTAATCATCAGTTCTTCATTGGAACGTATTTTGATTTCGAGAAAAAGAGGGATGAATGAGTATTATTGCACAGCAATTAAGTATAAGAGTAAAGCTGCTTTCTGTGAACTGACGTTGCACTATTTTCATTCAAAGGATCGAAGGTATCCTCGATAATTCTAAGTAAAGTGGTAGATCTTAGTAGGACATATTCATGCAAACATTTTGTCTAGAAGAGTCTAAATAAAAATAAATTAGTATAATCCGCAGCATAAGGTCTGATATCAAAATTAAGTCCAGTAATTATGAAAGCACAGAGAGAAGTTGAAATTCCTGATACCGATTTACGGAGGCAAATAACGATTTGATTCCTCTTTGACTTCTACCTTTTGGAGAGGGACTGTGCATTCATCACCCAGGGCTTACTACAATATAAAGGAGCGGTGCTACGCACAGATATCGTATGTATTTCTCCAATGGTATTTAGAGGGGCTCCATTTTTAATAGATTCATCCGGGAGAGATAGCATCGCTCTTCTAAACTTCGCCCACTTTCTCAGAGAATGCGTAAGCAGCTTATGGCCCCTTCCCTAAACTAGTTCAACTCGTAAGTAGCTAACATTCGGATCCATAAATTCGGCTTTTTCAACATAAATGTGTTAAAGAGAAAAGAAAAAGCGGAAAATTCTACAATTTTTAGCGTAAATTTTTTAATTAATTACTTCGTTATAGTCTGATGGTTATAATATGTTTAGTAACTGTGCAAAGAGTCATTTCGGACCTTATATACATACAAAAATGTTTCCATATGGAAGCAAGAGGAAGATCAGACTTAGAAATTGTAATTCCACCATAAAGAAATCTCTAAAAGAATCGTTCGTAAATAAAAATATTTACGATCCGTACCGATCTGTTCGCTATTTTTAGTGTATCCTTGTTTTCCTCCTGGATCTTATACCACCGGTGGTACAGACACGATAAATATAGTAGAAGAAACCTTTTAGGTACGCAAACCAAACCAAGGTGACAAACGAAAAGCTTCGAATATCGCAGCATAATTATCTTTTTTCTAAGCTGCAATAATTAGCAATTTTGTGCATCTAGATTCTATAAATAATAATCATCCCGAAAGAAGTAGTATATCTTCATTTTGGGAATTACATTCTTTAACTTCTAAAATTAAATTCCACCGATTCGAATCAGAAGTTGCAGACGTATTCACCCAGGAACAAAGATACAATAAACAACTTATGATCTCTACACCTAAAAAATTACAAAATAATGCTTTTAAGTTTTTACCTGCGTCCACCACAATCTCTGACGCCGTTTTCTACGACCCGGATCTGAGTGAAGTCAACAAGTTTATATCATTTTACTTCCCTTTAGAAAAATTATTACGAAAATAATATATGGCTTAATTGAAGTAATTTTCACATAAAGATTGAAAATTCTCTCCCGCAAAATAAGATTAAATTGAGCAACAACGATAGCTTTACAAAGATTGCTACATGTTTCTCAAGAGAGGAAGAATTACTTTTCAAATATCTAGCTTGAATATTCAGTGAGGTACCGCGCATCAATTCAGTCATGAAGCATTCTTCCATCAAGACGGGCCTAAGGTAGAAAAAACACCCAAAGCCAGCCACTCAGCCCGTCTGACCATATAGATCTCTCCCTTCTACACGTTCCCTTCTCTCACTCGGCTCCTTTTTTGCCCTTGACATCGAGCTCGACCCACGGAACCCTTCCACAGAGCGCCTCCCTTCTCCGCCGCTCCACTTTCGACCTTATCGAACCCCTCCTATTCCAAACCACCCTTCCTAAAAACCCTCGGAGAGAAAGTCAGGAGTTCCAAAGCGGCGCGACAAAAACAGCGGCGGGGAGGGCAGACGGGGGAAGCATCCGGAAAGCTTAGGAGGGCAAAGATCTCTCGGAGGAATGGCGGAGCTTCAGATAAGGAGAGGGATGAAATAAATGGCGCAAAGCAAATTGCAAAAACTTGCTCTTATAAGAATGGTCTCGATCCAGTAAATAAAACTGCTTTTTATTGCAAGGTGGCCCATCACGCGAATTAAAAAAAAAGGAAGCAGATTGTATTCTTGGGGCTGTCGGAGTCCCACTGCGACAAAATTATGGGTTCCGTGACGTCGCATTTCGTTATATGGGGTCATATTTTCGAGGAGGCGTATCGCTGAGTGCGAGCAGATGAAAAAAATATTACGCTAGAGCGTTCTAGAGAGACTTCGCAAATATTAAATGAATAAATCCGTGTTTCACCTTGAAAATGTTATGCCTAGCGATAGCCTGAATTTATTGGAGTTTATATGTGGAAAATAATAATACAAGCGTAATGCTTGTATCGTGCTTCAAAATCTTACTTACGATATTCTCAAAAGGAATATTTTGATTTGAAACGTCAATGCTTGTTATACACGTAAAAATTGAAGCTCCTTCATGCGTTTTAAAAATATCGTAAATTAAGCGAAACTGTGTAGCATTCATAACTTCTTTGTACAAAATCAGCAATTTGCAGAGAACCCCATTGTGGATTTTTTGCGAAAGATGACGTGGTTGAAAATTGATTCCTCGTCACAGCTTTTCATGTTTAGCAAGTACACGTAAAAATGTATGTCGGTTAATCAAAACATAGATGTACTCTAAGAAATCTTGAAAAAACTCCTTGAAAAATATTATTAATTTCCCTTGAGGCTATTGATACTGAACTAGGTTTAAATTCAAGATATAAAAGCCCATTTAGGACTATGACCTATTCAAGCAATTTTGTATTCGATATTTTAACAAGTTACTAAGACAATCCTGATTCCTTTGCAGAAAAAGAATAATGCTTCTGAGTGTCGGGATTATCGTACAATCAGTTTAATATCTCACGCAGCAAAGGTTATCCTAAGAGTATTGAATAGAAGAATTGAAGGATAAATTAAGGAGCAAATAGGAGAAGACCAGTTCGGATTTCAGAAAGGGAAAGGAACGAGGGATGCAATCGGGGTAATGAAGGTGCTAGTAGAACGAAGCCTGGAATTTAAAAAGGATATATGTGCATGTTTTGTCGATTTTGAAAAGGCTTTCGACAGAGTTCAATGGCCATAGGCGTTTGGTGCAAAATTTGTACTTAAATCAAACAGCGCGAGTTAGAATAACTGAGGGAGAGTCGGAATGGGCAAAGTTAGGGAGAGGGGTAAGACAAGGATGCCCATTATCACCATCGCTTTTTAATGTATATGCAGAGGAAATGGTGAATGAAGCTTGGGAAGAAATAAGCAAGGGAGTGATAGTTGGAGGGAAAGTGGTAAAGTCAGTAAGATATGCAGACGATAAAGCTATTGTGTGCGATTCCGAAAGGGGTTTACAAATACTAGTAAATGCACTAAACGATACCATACCCATCAGCGTACTTGGTACCATTAGAAATAATGTCAGAGGGGAAAGTTATTGCTGTAAATATTCTGCGATCAATATTAACATAGACCCATGTAATAAATCTACAGTATGCTTCTACCCTAATGACTGGAAGGCTTTCAACGAAAATGATTACACATTAAACGTTGGAGAGAAAGTTCCTTGATTAAAGAGGGAGCGAAATAAGATCGCTCCGAATAAACTAAACGAGAGGCAACAGTGAGAAAGGACGTAAACAAAGGTGAGGAGTACGTGACAATAACAGGAAGACTTCAAGGGAAGTAAGGGAGAGAGGAATGGAGAAAATGAATGAAGGGAGTTGGAGAAAGGATGGATAATTAGCGTGCAAGTGAGATCGATCCGATTCCCTCGTCGTCAGTCGCTCGCGTGGTTGAACCTCGCCGTATAATCCATCAGGCGAAATTCCCTCCTCAGATATCCCTTCCTCGTCCTTTTACATTCGTCCTCGAGGGAACTACGCTTAAATTCTATTTTTTCCGACCAAAAGCAAAATCTGAATTTCCTGCTGAAAAGGATAGAGGGATCGTCGAGAATGGATCCTTGCCATTAGGAATTACTGCTTCCATTAAGTGGAAATAAGTACCATTTACTATTTATAGGACAGTATTTTAACAAGTAGGAAACAGCTGGTTGCCCACCAAAATTTATTCCAGTTACACTGCAGCGTGAAAAATAGATACCCTAAGCAATTTTAATATTCGCCACAATTCAAGCTTCCAAGATCACAATAACAAACTTATTCTTCGTATTAAACCATTTACGTATATTATTTCAAATTTTTTCACGATATTTTTGGTATTTTTATATTGATGTATTAAACTTCAATTTTGTATTTTTGTGTAACTTTCTCTCTTCTTATTTTTAAATTTCGAATTCTCTTGCACTAAATTCCTTTGTAATGGGTTAAACGTAAGATGGAACTTTAGGTATCAATTTTGCCCCAAATGAAGGTTTATGCATGCTTGTATGCATCTTATAACCTGTAAAACTGAATATAAAATGCATTAAGTTCCTAATATCATTAAAAATATTATAAATAATTGAGATTAATTAAAATTTTGTAGATTCTCCGTTGAAAGTCTGAAAAGGAATCAAACACTGAAGGAGAGGGGTAAGGACTATTTTGAATACAGGTATTACACTGCTGTAGAAGTAGTAATTTTAAAAGTTTTTCGACAGGTAAGGTCACTTCGTACGTGAGTCCCCACCGGGAATCGAACCAAAGCGAGTTCACCATTATCCGCTATCCGGAGGCCCTTTTATATTGGATATAACCCCAATGATTACATACACATCAAGATACAAGTATCGAGTATCTTGTTTAATTTAAGTATTACGATATATTTTTATTAATGGCAAAGAAAAATCTCCTTTTCCGACGTGCAAAATTTATCCCTAATTACTTATTTCCATAAAACTTTGCAATTCAAACGTAAATCCGCTTCCGTCAAGGTTTAGTACCAGTTTTACTTTATAAATCTTCGTTTGCAAATAATACACGTAAAATTAGATTACTGTGAAGAATTAGTCAGGTAGTTAGTTCCAGAGTTTACATAATCGCGTTAAAAGATAACTAAAACTTAGCTCTCTAAGACGCAAGGAGAATTTTTTTCAAAGCCGATGTTAAGAAAATATGTATCCTTCACTGTTTAATACAGCGCTCATTTGCTTTACTAACTCGCTTAGCATATATCGGCAATCGCAGAGGTTAAAAAATAATTACGTACAAAAATTTAGCACGTACGGATTTATTTACAGACTGAAATAATACCCAAATCAAATAATAAATATGCTAAACTCCCTCCCTATCTCTCTTAGTTTAACCTAAAGCCGTTGTTTCGTGACAATACGGTACATCTCGTAGTATTCGTTGAATCCAGTAAGGGAAGGAAGGAAAAAAAAGGGTTAGGCAGTATCCATAGCAATTAGGCCCAGTTCCCGAACAAGAGCTCACAATCTCATCTACGAGAGGATTCCGAAGGGATTTTGAGCAGAATGGAGAGGAAAAGAATGAAAAAACGCAGCTGTTTTGAAATAAAAGGCGAGCACAGTTCTTGAATTACTCCTCCAGATCCTGCATGGATATTTTCGGGCGTCGATCTTGTGATGCTCGGGGATCTAAGAGAGAGGTAAGTACACCGATCACGTGCGTCGAAAAAAGTAGCTAAGGATGCAACAATAAAGTTACGACAATAATAGGAAAAAGAAAAAGACGTTTGGTATCTCAAGACTCATTTAATAGAAGAAAGTTCAGCTTAGCAAATTAAATTCTTTTTAAAGAAAAGTCCTTATAAGGACTCATTCTTTCTGAGAACGATACGCGATAACAATAAGCTAAAACTGGTAGCTCGCACGATTGGTGTGTACACCCCATGCCACACTCCGAAAGGCGGCTTGCAGGGTATTTAGATGTAACGATGGACTAGCATAAAAAACCGCTGCCTAATCAGGAAAAACCTGGTCAGCCGGGAGTTGGAGCCATGAGGTAGGAAGGCAAACAACCGATATATGCTGATTTTCGAAATAAATATGTATCAATTCCCAACTTAACGACCTTCACAGATACCAAACTGCACAATTCTACGTAGCTTTTAGAAACACTAAAACGTATTTCAAGGAGATACTGCGCTCCGAATCATCTGACACCCTCTGAATTAGAATGCACATCCGCACCTCGAAAAAGCACTCCGGTTTCTCTGACCGAGAATCGAATCATTCCAGGAAACTTTCGAAGCCCGCCTCCAAGGAAAAAGGATTGACGTGGAAACACGATACTTTTTCTGGCTCCTCCCGAACTCGGACCGACGCCGTTGAAAAAAAACCAACTACAATTAGCATACGAGTCCGATTTCATTTCCTTCTTATCCCTTTCGGAAAGAATATTCTACCAACTTTTCCGTTCGTTCCTTGCGTATCTTACTCCATTTACGCCATCCGTTCTTCGCCCGATCGATTTTTTGTTGTTTCCGCCATTCGTTTCCCTGGAAATCTCCTCGGCGTTGCCGACTGTGCCTCTCGGCGGAAACCCCGTCGCAGCCCTTAGGGTTTCAACCGAGAGACAGATGCAAACAGTCGCGGATTAAAACCCATCTCCTAAAACACCCACGCCTATCTCTCCTCCTCCCCTTAATCCCTGCGACTGTCCAGACCCTGACCTTCGACCCCACCTCCTCCGTATCCCCCATAATCCCCTCTGTTCGCCTCCCACGCAGACACAAACTTACCCTCTACCCCTTCCACCGATTTTAAGCTTCCAATTCCTTTCCCGAAAATATATTTCTCCCCCGCCCTTCCACTTCTCCACGTTGAACAGGTTGATAAGAGGCGAGACGGATGAAGGGAGATATACACTTTGGAAAACAAATGAGAAGCTAGAAGCGTGACTGTGAGGGATGAGGCATCGGGGCGACAGAATCTAGAATCTGAATCAGAAAAAGGTTGAGAAACCACAAGTTCAAACACGATCCTTATTTTGTCATTCCTTCCCATAACTTAATTACAGCCCGTACTTTAGATAACAGCAGAACCAAATGAAAACACGTTCCTTATTTTGAATTTCTTCCTATGACATGATATAGTACAAGTGTTAACGCTTTACGTTAAATTTTACCAAAATACAACTAATATCAAATTTAAGTTGTGTAGAAGCAGGTTAGTTATTTAATTTCATTGATGTTAACTGACGAATTGGAAAATGAAACACTTTTAACATGAGAGAAAATCGTTACCAGAAAATGTAATGGTTCCATCTACGTTAAGCGTAAGAATGGATGCTTCACATTAGCAAGAGCATGTTCCCACAGTATTCCTTCCCATCTTTCCCAATCTGCACTAACTTTACTTTAACCTTTTTTAAATAATCATTCTGTCCAAAAATGGTAGCCCTTAATTAGGAGATGCGCCGCTAACGCAAAAGTAAGTTTTTCTCAATAAGCACTCCGGAGAAAATTTATCTTTAAAACTCAGTCATTTTAAATGTAAGTCGTGAGAAAATCTCTGTCTCTGTGGATAACAAAGAAATCCTGCCCGGGAGAGAGAAGTGACTGCACGCCAGTAACTCGGAGAGTGAGACAAAACGGTCACTGGAAATTAGCCCATAGCTCTCCCGTAAATGGAAACGCAAACACTGAACAATTCGCCTACCTTTCAACAAATTACCTTCCGGAGACGTGAAAAGACGTTCTCCAAAGAGAGGATGAAAAGAAAGGAGAAAAACAGAGAAGAGAGAAATGCTAAAAGGTGACGAAACCCTTAACTGACTCGGTGGGCAGCCGGAAGGAACGGGCGTGCCAAAAATAAAATTATAAAAAAGAAAGGGTAAAGGGGTCCTGGAGGGACGAGTGTAAAAAAAGGATGGAGACCCCGCGGAGTAGGTGGAGCGGGCGCGGTGGACGGGACCGAATGCGTCCTAAAGGGCGGAGAAGGAAGGATTAAAGTGATATAAGGAAAATGCTCTGTAGGGAGGTTTTAGGGTGGATGGGAGCTGAGACCGGATGGCAAGGAAATTTAAGAGGCGAGAGAGAATTTGTACCAAGCTCGGACATTCGAACAATAGGTTAAATGGCTAAGAAGATTAAAGCATAAATATAAAGAATCGTTTAATGAATGGCTTGGAGTTTGCACACTGGCACATTCGCATCCCTTAGTAACGCATAAGATGTCATTGAAGTAACATCAACATTGTTTATATCATAAGGTAGTTCAAATACTTCACATTCATAAGCAATTACATGCCTTAAACTCTTTCCTTACGCATAATACAAACATAACCGCTGGTAAAGAGATTTTTTATTTTTGTCTCTTTTTCCGCCCATGTAAGCCAAGTTAGACGTAATTCCCAAATATTAGAGAAAAATCTTTCGTAATACATTAAGATATCACTAGATTCAATATAACAACTCTGTTGCAATACATGGGATCTGACACGATGCTTGAAGAAGATAACAGTTCAATATTGGACGATTGGTAAATGACCACATGAACCATTCAACATGGACATGACACCTTCAGAATTCACTCTTGGTAATCAAGCTAAAAAAGATAATCGAACTCCTTATTGTTCGTCAAATATATGTCAAGAAAGATTTTTGTTAGGTCTTATCAATTCTTTGGACAGAATGAAGAACCTGCGGCCATCAGGCTAAATGGGGTCTTTTTGGTTATTCAGTAAGTCATATTGGTCATTGGCATATTATTCACTTTCTAAAACACTTTCTAAAAACTTTCGGCGAACAATCATCACAAGCTTTCAAAGTAACTTCAGGTGTACCTCAGGGAAGTGTGTTAGGGCCCTTATTATTTTTAATTTATATAAATGATATGCCGAAAAATATTAAATCGAACGTTCGTTTGTTTGCTGACGATTGTATTATTTATCGAACAATAAGAAATCTTGGAGATTGCATCGCTCTACAAGACGACCTAACAGAGTTGAACGCATGGCTTGTTAGAAATAAATTGAAATGTAACGCTAACAAAAGCAAAATAATAAACTTTAACCGGAACAAATTTCAATTCAAGTATAATATAGGAAACTTATGCGTTCCAACAGATAAAAATATTCGATATCTAGGGATTACCTTCAGTAATAACTTAAATTGGGCAAGTCATATCGAAAACATAACCTGTAAAGCGAACAGAACACTTAATTTTGTAATCAGAAACCTTAAGAAGTGCCGTAGGGAAGTTAAAGAAAAGGCTTATTTAACACTTGTTAGGCCGATGCTAGAGTATAGCGATAGCGTTTGGGATCCACATCAAAAAGGTCTTACGGGTAAACTCGAAAATGTACAGAGGCGCGCAGCAAGATTCGTTTTGGGCAGATATGGGAAAACGGATAGTGTCAATGAAATGATTAAGGAACTTGGTTGGGAAAAGTTAGAAGCAAGACGTAAAACCAAAAGGTTAGGGAACATGTATAAAACCGTGATAGGGAAGCCTTCATTGAAAGAATTAAACAGTAGACTCCGGAAACCGGATTATTTAGGAAGGAATGATCACAATCATAAAGTTGGTACTCTAAAACAAAAAACGGATGTCTGTAAATACTCTTTTCTAAATAGGGGAATAGTAGAATGGAACAATTTACCTGGGGAAGTGTTCGAACCTTTTCCTCAGACTGGGAATGTATTTGTAAATAGAATTAAAAGAGTTGTGTGATGTTAAATAAATTTTATCAATAATCATTTAGTTATGTAAGTTACTTTATCCTAACAGTGTAGCATTTGTATTTTAAACTGTAATAGTGGAATTTGATGTTTAATTTTAATTGCTTTATAATAGTGTGGGTAATTTTGTATTGTTATTATTATTATTATTTTTTTTTTTTTTCTTTTTTGTTTTATAAGTTTTTATTATATTGTATTAATTGTAGGTATCGTTTACTTGTATTTTCTTTTATATTTATGACGTACTGCCTTCGGGAGGTTTTGGGGGGTTTCCCTCCCGACTTGGGTGAATACCAGGCAGGGTATTGTATTTCCTTCTCCCCCTGAAAAGATGACTACCACCTGGCCTGGAGCCTATTTGTAGTCCTATGGTGCAAATAAACAAATAAACAAATAAAACAGATTCCCGCGTTTTAAAAATTTCGTTTCCCTGTCTTGTTAATGCTGACAAATTAAAAACAAATTGGAAAATATTATCTTTTAGTTCACTAAGCATAGATCACAATGAATTCATTTTCTCAAGCAATTTTGATGGTAAAAATCAATGTAGGCAACACGCTACTCAAGAGCGGCCCGATGGTTTCACATCAGGTGGTCTGTCTTATGCATGATAAATATGGATGAAAAAAAAAGGTTTCCCACTCCTGTCCTACGCCTTCTTTATATTTATACAAGACATAGAACTTGTTTGAAGGTTACAGCAGTAAATTACGGGAATTTCCTTACAGTGAATGGTTCATAGTAACACTTAACCCCTCAATAAATGAAGCCGACTGTACCAAGAGTTTTTTAGGTATGTCTTCCTCTTTCTAGAACAACGTCGCCTGTACCCAGAAGATTATAGAACAACACCACAAGGCGATAATATAATAATTAAGCCAGGATGGATACGCCAAGGGTGGGACCGGTGATGCTCTTAATCTCCGCTACTATCTCCTTCTCAACCACTTTCTCTCTCTCTTCCCCGGTTCGGAAGATGTATGGAAAGATAGGAAGGTTTTGGGGAGGAAGTAACAGAGGGAGATAATGGCCGGAAATAAAGTTGAATAAAAAGGGGAATAAAACGGAATTAATAGGAGAAAGGCCCCTTCCAGAAAAACGCGAGATAATACTGGGAGATGGACTGCTTAGATGTAAGAGGTGGGATGGCGGAAAGCGGGGAAAAATACAGGGAATCGCTTAAAAGTCAGAGGATGACTCGGATATCACTTACGCGGGCCTAGCACGAGAATGGATGTTTCCCTCATGCAAGAAGAATTAAGAACAGATTCGTAAGTAACCGTCTTTCCCCCGTGAATACTTAAAAATGATCCTTTGATAAAATGTGTTGAACAGACATAATATGCAATGTGGTGCCAAACTAAAAGATTAATAATTGGTTTCATTCTAAAGCATTTCGTCTATAAGATGACTGGCATTTAAAAGCAAATTTACGAAAATATTCTCGTTTCATTTCGAAACCGGAGATCGTAAATGTGCTTTTGAATTACAAATAAATTAATAAATGCCAACAAATAAGGAGAGTAAAATACTGATTGCTTGTTACAGGAATATGAATTCCTGACAATTTACAAATAAAAAAGCTAATCTTTACTCCATTAACAGTAATTATCCGAAGTAAACTTTAATATTCATGAAGGTGAAGTTGAAAATAAGTGGAAAGCAACAAATGAATAGAATTAACATATGCAGACGTTACTTAGTGGAAATTCTCCATGAGGATGCGGTGTCGTGAAAGATCGAGATCGGAACAAACGACAGAGAAAATAAGAAAAATTAACTTTAGGGCAGTATTTAAAACCAACAGATAATAAAATAACAAGCAAACTGATGGAATTATGTAAAATAAATCACGATTCCCTAAAAGTTCCCTAGAGTTCTAAAAAAATGACGTGAAACGTAGGGAATAAAGGAAGTGCGGGAGTAACACACGTCACGGAATCGCAGGAAAGAAGTGAATACAAAGAGGGGAAAAAAACGATAAAGATAATAAGCAAGGGTAAGAAGAATAAGGTGAGAGAAAGGCAACGGAGCCAGAGTGAAATATTGCGAAATTTCCGTATCTTCGGATAAAGAGACAAAAGGAGAAGCGAGCCGAAAAGACAAACTCCTTCTGTTCCTTCTTCTCAGAATAAAATGGGCGCGAAGAAACGCGGAGAATTAGGAAGGATGGGCAAAGAAGAAGGAAGAAAATGAAAGAAATAATATGTAATTGTTCCTTTTTCCGTGACGGTTTACTTTTTCGTAGGCCAAAGCGATCACAATGCGAGAACTGCGTCTAGGCAGTTGCGACCGCCGCAGCATATAACTCTCCCCGAATGACTGGAGGGTGGTCTGTTCGTAGGGGGTAGAGAGAGGTTTTGCGAGAGACATATATTCGGAAAAAATCTCCTTCTCCACATTCCATCCATCCAAAAACCCTCTCCAAGAGCAATATTACACCCCAAGGAGAGAATATCTCCCCACCTCCTTCCTCTCTCCCCTTTTTCTCTATACACAACGCGATGTCCTTCCACAACCCGTAGGATTCATTCTCCTCCTAGACAAGTCACGTTATTCGCCGTAGTTTCATTCTGGAGGACACGTTGGCACTCGACCAAAGCAGTTCAGTGATCGAATACCAACTTACTCGACGAGAGTACGCATCGTAAAAATAAGAGCGAGAAGCAGAGATTAAATTAATTACAGTTCGAGATGGTTTTAGGGTGAAAAAAACGACTGAAAAGGAGACATACAAAAAGGGCATTCACGTATTCCACAAGAGAGGTTTGAAATAAACCATACCATCAACAACTTTAATCTAAGGACTATTAAATCCGAGAAAGATTTCGTAAGTTAGCTCGAGAATAAGCTTTGAAATCTTAAGTAATCATTACAAGCATAAGTGTACTACCATTTGGTATGTTCATGAGCCTTAATATTCCCTATTCAATAACACTTCTTTCCGTCTATATTCGTTTTATTAAATATAATTCTTTATCTATTTTTAAAACAAATAAGTGAGAAGAATTTTTAAATTAAAAAAATAATTCGTGAAACGCAATACCATCGGACAATAGGCAGAAATGAAGGAATGAGAGCGTGTTAAACGATTGAGAGTGCTTTCCAGAATATATCAGTGTTAACTTATGGAAAGTTACTTCCACAATAAAACTCGCAGCACTACGAAAAGTAGTAAATAGTAGACAGCAATATTTGGCTACCAACTAATTATAGGAGAACTGATGTTAACATTGCAATCATTATCAACAGCAAAAATAACAATGAAATGATTACATTGAACTTTTACTAATATAATCTAACACAAATTCCCTTAAATAATACATTCGACGGAATATTTACCTACATAAATTCTCAACCAATATTTACAAACCAATACATCAAGTTTCAGTACTAGAGAACCCTGGCAAACTTCCCAAAAAGAAGACGATATATTCATGCAATAAGCCAGAGTGGGTAATTCATTTGCCCCTGAGAGCCATCAAAAATAATAACTAAAGACCCTCGCCACCGGAAAACAATTAGCGTGATTGGATTCGCTCAGCCTTCGTTCGAAAAAAAAACATTAGTAAAATCAAGCAAAATGTAATTTCCTCGGTTACCTCTTTCGTTGTTACTCATTCATATCTTACAGAATGAATTTTCGTGCGACAGAGATTTTAACAGTGATATTTTAAATACAGATAATAACCAAAAGGAAATAACATTAGCAAAATTTCGTTTAAGGTTTCTATAAATAGAAAGTGATAATAAGGGGATTCGAATAATACAAAATAAAGTTTCGAGCTTAAGAAATTTTTAGATATCACGAGAGAGGATCTCTGGTGATAAATTAGCTACTTTTCACTTCCTTGAAAATATAAGAGGCAGAAGCAATGTGATAGTTCTTTATGAGAAACTTTTGGAAAACATGGGCACAAACTTTTTGGAAAATTCTAAATTTATAGCAGTAAATTAAAAATTAATAAAATCTTTCAGCTTTTTTGGGACTCGATACTTCATCAAATGCGTTTCATGCAATTAAATAAACAAGTTCAGCACGAATTTAAATTGCTGCGTTATCTGTTAGACATAAAACAATTAAAATGTTCCACACATGTTACTTCCGACGATTTATTCCTAGTATTACGGGCCAAATAATTTCGGGCCCGCGAAATTTTCTTTGTATTTCCTAATTTTCTGTAGGACCAAAAAGTTGAGATTTAACTATTTTAAAAACTTTAAGGTTTTTAATCAAGCGTTATGTTTCCGAGGGAAACCTTCAAAGGAGCTCCCAGTTTTCGCAGTTTTGGTAAAACTTCGCGATGGCGAGATTACTGCGGACAAAAGTAGGTTAAGTTTGACGACGCTCATAGAAGCCAACTTCCACGAGAAAATTACCCCTGCGATAAGATGAGCGTCAAAAGAGCCAGGAGACTGGGAAACTACCAAAGAGATGTTAAATCCAACAAAAACTTCAGATGAATCACTGAAAAGCATCACTTATTTTATGTAGTGTAAAATTTCCTGTTGAGGGGATATGCATACATTGTTTGGCTGCTCTCCACAGCCAAGCAATTATTACATTATATTATATAACAATATTATTATTGCTTGGAAACTTGCCATTAGATGTCATTATTTCGCAGCAAAACTGGATCAAATACAAAGTAAGAGATATGAAAGTAAGAAATCACCGGCAAAATAAAATTGAGGGAGTGTTTTATATGTAACATGTTTTGTATAATTAAAATGTTCAAATTCAATATTTATTTATTTATTTATTTTCATCTTCACTGCAATTTGGCCTTTTAGCCAGGTGGAAGCAAATAATCGCCTTCAACGAATCAGAAAAGGAAGATTCAAGCAGAAAAGAATGTTCGAATTCGCAACTAAAGCAGAATCTATTACGGAAAGATAAATTCCTATTTCCCTCAATGTATCTCTGATTCAATATTTTTTAATTTTTAACGTCGTTAACCAAATAAGTGCACACCTTCCATTTTCAGGCGAATAGCAATAAAACATTTTTTTAAACCGGAAATACACTAAGAGGAACTGAGGGTTAAAAATTATACAAAACAACCACAAAAAGGTAACTTTCTCATCGAAAGTCGATTTCAGGACTCGGAGAGGTTACACATAATACATCAACGAGAAGAAATAATGTTGTTACTTTACATGTCCTAGTCTTAAAACTGCGTACACAGTTTTGCAAATATAATAAACTCGAGTAAATCAATTTTAAATATATTTCTTGCATAATAAATACTCGAATTTTTTGACATAACTTGTATCATACTTAACATCTCAATTTCATCGCCGATCCAAGGGCAAGAATTTGATAGAAGTGACAAAAAGAAAAGAGAAGAAGGAAAAGTTTATATAAAATAACGTAACAAATTACTGAAAAAAATATTTAAACATGGGAGAACAATGTTAAACTTAAACGCGAAACGAAACTGCCTGAGTATATAGCGCTCTTCCTTCCGTTCCGAACGTATCGGAGAATTGAAAGCGCAAACTCGATCGAATGAAGGGGAAGGAGGGGAAGAAAGGAAATGGAAGAGACACTAGACGTCACAGCGACAGACCAGGGGTGTTCATCTCTCCTTAACTAATCGGCGATAAATTATTTAGCGCGGGGGTAACATGCGAGGATTTGAATTTCAAATTGGGATGTAGCTATGCAGCGGTAAAAGAACGGAGACGAGGGATTTTGCGGAAGGTGAGGGAGATTTTCAAAACTCACTCAACTCCAAAGCCCCACTCCGCCCGACGGAATTTCTCCCGCGCAAATTTGGCGCCGTAATGCGACCGAAAAAAATTGTTAACAGCCGCTTTTGTCCTTCTCGACGCATGGATTCCTCCAACACTCGAGAGGACGTAGACGAATGAAAAAGAATGGCTTCGGAATGGAAAAAAAATGTACTGAGAGAGGAGAATCAGACGGATGGGTCTAGCGAATAAAAACTCTGTTTTCACGCCTGAAAAAATACCTCCCCGACGTATGCATATGCATTGCATACGAGTTAATCCTTATCCAGATCGGAAGAAAGTTCAGGATCCACTTTCCGTCAATCCAAATTTCTCATTGAGCGACACGTATTTGAAATCTCTTGAAAGTTTCTGCCAATTGTTTGCTGCATTCTTTTAACTAAACGAAAGAGTTTTTCCGATAAACGTAGAAATTCGCCTGCAGCAACTAATGTGAAAAACTTCTCTGATAAACAACTATTCGACCGCAAAAACCATTTGAAATATACTGTACGCGTACAAAGATAATCAAAAATATTCTAAATGCGATAATTTGCGTAAAGTTAGAATTAGTAAGAAAACAAAAAGGCTACCCAAAGAGAACGATAGAAGTATTTTTTACAAAACCTAGATTTTACTCTAGCTTAATTACTTACATATGATAAGAATAAATAGTTTCGAATCGAACTTCCAGATTCTATCTTTTGAATACGATGCATACAGATTAATTAATCTTATTCATTTTCCGAATACGGGGGATCTACGGTTTTATATCTTTAAGGATTTGAAATTTTGATCAATGAATTTGAATCACACAGTCACTTATGGGTTGTCTCTTATTCTCAGAGAAATTTATTTAATCTAAACTATGGATAAAAAGTCAAAAGATCTGAGATAAATCTGAGGTCAAATCTGTGATAGTCGAACAATCAAGCAAATGATAACCTACTGAATCAATTTTCACGTTCTTTTAAACACAAGGATTTCAATGCTCAAAAAGAAACTATGGGAAAAATCATCAGAAATGTAGAAAATAACCGAACATACCTCGTCTCAAAAACTTAAGTGACTTTAAAACTATATGTCATCTTAAATTTATAACTTCGTAACATGCCATTGATAATAAACATATCCAATATTTTGTAATTCAAGAAAATTAGATAGGTAACAAAGGGACCAGTTTTCCTGTACTAAATTGGTAACGTGGTTAAAGTGTCTCAGGATGAATTCAACCAAAACATTCGCTGCTTCTTTTGCATTTAAACCATTCTTATTCATTTCCCATGGTGGGTCTTTTCCCCACCTCGTAAACTCCTCTCAATTCCCTACAAAGTGGAGGAAATCCTTCGCCAAATCCTCACATCGATATCACTTTCACTTCCCCATTTTCCTTCTTTTACGACTCTTTTTCGGATCCATTGCAGCATCCCATTCCCTTACTCATTTCAGATTTATCTGTTGGAAGAGATTGAAAAATGTAAAACTGTGTGTAGCAATACGATTTCCTTATTATCATATTTTCCTAAGAAAGGGAAAGGGGAGATAGAGGAAGCAAAGAAAATGTAAGAGCATATTTGGAAGCCAAATCACTTCCGAAAAAAGAAACCTACAGTATATCCCTCTGACTATATTTTATTTTTCTCCTTCCTTTTATACTGCCCAAGATGTTCTGAGACACTAACCTTTTCAATACCCTTACCTTCTGATTGTGAGAAATTGGTAAATGTTTCTCAAGATAATTTACAAAACTGACAAACAACAATGATGTTCGGTTATTTTCTACACTGGGATTTTTTATTCCTATTCAAATCAAAGGAAAGAAAAAATCTTGGTACTTTTTCCGCGAGTTTTAAAATGTGATATGGATTTACACGAAATAACGCCTGAATATATTGATTTCATTTCCTAGTCATATATTTAAAGATGCCATTGAACATTTGCGAAGACAGGGGGTCAATAAATATCCAAGATTTGTAGGAGTGTTTGAAAATTCCATTTGTCGTAACTTGAATAGAACTTAATTTGATGAAAGTTTTCTTATGTGCATATACTCCTCCTTGGAACTGATTAATATGTTACTCAAATTTATCCGCATATTGAAAATGTTTAACGTCCAACGCAGTAAGAAATGAGCTTAAATGTTTAGAAATACCCAATTTTCACAATTCACAATTCATAGGAATCCCGAGAATACCTTAATTTCTACTTATTGTTAAATTGAAATGCTTAGGAAGAATAAAGTCAACAGTAATTGAAGTATAAAATAAGGAATAACATTTCCTAATATACATCAATACTTCTAACGTGTAAAAAAAATCAAAAAATCAATTGACTGTGTGGAACTCCATAACGTTAGTGAGGAAAAGAACACTTTGTTTTAGTTCCACATAACTTGTGGAACTAAGACAAAGTGTTCTTTTCCTTACTAACGTGTAAAAAATATTTTACTCGCAGAATAACGGTGAGAAGACTAATAAGGCAGTATCAAAGGTATCTAATAGCATTCCTTTAAATCAGAATGGAAATATGAAAAACTGAACTGTAGAAGCGAAATGAACATTGAAAGAAGCAGAAAAGTTAAAACATATTATTTGTAACTAATAATACACTATCGATTCACCAAACATAAAAGATATGGGACATGAAGTGAGCGATGTAATTCGAAGAGCAGGACTGTAAAGGGTGTAAAAGAAATTCTAGTTGCTCTCTCAACATCTGCTGTAAAATAGCATCCCGCCAAAAGAATCATCCTCTCCTTGATGTACATTCTGCATTCCCATCGTCTTTACCAAGCGACGCCTTCACAATTTCAGTGAGGAGTTCGCACATCTTTTTGGACATGAGTATAATGAAATGAGAGCACAGTTGCTCGCTTTTGCATAAATTTTCCAAGGAGAAAGATACGGAATAAGAAATTAATCAGAGAAGATCAAGGCTATGAAAGTGGCCAAGAAGCGCCCTTAATAGTGAATAGGAATACAGTGATGTCACTTCTTATGTCAGTTGGAAATCGAGGATAAGTAAGATGAGTTGCTCCAGGGAGAAGGAAAATTCGCATCTTGGATAATCAAGTATGTCTATCGAAAGGCTTTTATGAATAAGGTATGAAAGTCCTCTTTGAACGATGGAAACTGGAGTTCAATTATCGAACCTATAAGTATCATCTAATGTGATTTACGGTTTCCTGAAAAAGCAGTATATTCAACGGAGTGTGTCTACAATTATCAAACATTTTAAGATAAATATACGATACCGCGAGCCATTCCAATGCATGTAAGAAGATTGGGAAGCAAAACTGTTTAAGAATACGAAAATCATTACAATTCGTCGGAAACTAGTAGTTGATACCCAGAGAATCCTATTATTTCAAAATCTCCCTTCCAAACATCACTTAAATCGTGGATAACCCATGAATTTTATCTCGCGAGAACATTTTCAAAGAAATACGACGATAAAGGGCACCAGAAAAATCAGTGTTTTTGATTCAAAATTCTAGCTTGCATCAGAAATGACTATAAGTCAATGAATAAGTAGAAGGTAAACTAGGTAAAATAGGGAAACTGAAAAAGTTAACGGAATTATCTGATTATACTACATCAGGACCAAAATAATCATTAGAGATTATTATGTTAAATAGATCAAAATCATCCATCGACTCTTTCTTTGTTACATTCATTATTTTCTGTGAAAACCAAAGGAACTTCAGTTTGCTTTTCCTAAACTTAGTTTCACATTTACCTAATTTATGACAGCAAAAGACACTCGTCGAATAATCAACCAATGCGAACCAAGTATCTTTTCGCGGGGTTACGATCACGTGATTGTGCGGCGGACGAGTGGCGCCGCCATTACTCGTCCAATCCAATCCGCTCATAGCAACCACACGCTAAAACTGCCGCTCGATAATGACACACGGCTCTTTTTAGAGCTATAGGGTTAGAGGTAAAAAGAAATAACAATTCCATTTTATCGCTCTTACGTTCCAAGAGGAGTTATCTGCAGCGACGCCGTCTGGATTCGGCAAATGGCAAGCGAGCACGGACAACCAAAGACATTCTGGCGACTGAAATCGTCGCTTCGAAAGCCATTCCTTACTGAACGGTCATTAAAGGAAGACGGCCGATGAAGTGAGGAGATATTTATCCCAAAGGTGCGAGCACGAATGACTAATAAACTTGTCTAAGGATTCGAAGGAAAGGTAATCATCTATCAATAAATATTTAAATGACGTGATGAGACATCTGCAGCAAATATCCAATTCCTCATGAATCACAAGGTTAAAAAAACCGCGACCCACCCTTTTCACCACAGCAAATACATTACTGTGTAAACAGGAAATCTTAATCTGGACTGCATACACTGCGTCCGCTGGAAAGCAAAATTTTATACATTTTCTGATGTCGTTCTACCGAGTAAAACTAGCGTTTTAAATAAACGTGATACATCATGGAAATACAGAAACTTTCACAGATAAATAACAGATAACTTCCGAGTACTTAATGTACATAATGCTCAGTGACTTATTTCTGTAAATACATTCAAACAAAAAGTAAACGTAGGGTTAAGGCCCTCTCTTCGATATTATTCGATGAAAAAAAGACGACAGCCCTCTCTGAAGAATAACTTAATCAGAGCCTCAAGATTTGGTGATTGAAATCAAAGCTATACGTAAGAATGAGGTAGCAATTCTGCCTTATCAGAATTTCGGAACACGCACCATTCCAAAATGTCTTGACACGTCATTCCGGAGCGAAAAAGAATTAATACCCGTGATTCATTCTGAAACCACATTTTCCTCGGGACCCTCGATTCACGTTTTCGTCGAAAATATAAGATGGGGAAATACGGCGAACGCAGACTATTCCGACAACGCCTATCCCGTGACTGAGAAGAAGATATTCACGGCGTCTGTCGAGGAGGCCTCACTCAATGTCGAGGTCACGTTCAATCCACGGCGACCCTCTCAGAGGCCATAGTACGAGATGCCTTCAATCCCATCTTTCTCTCAAGACCTCTCCACCGGAACCTTTTTCACTCCCCCGTCTACTTTTGGCTTCCGTCCAATGTCCTTGCTCGCTCGCTCTTGCCATTCTCCATTGTCACCAGTAGGATGGCATCGCAGACCGACGTAACTCTCAACTACTCCATTCTTCCAAATTCCCTCACCCTAACGCATTTCTCCATTATAACTACGGGCACGTAGACGAATAAGAAAATCTTCATGATTACTTCACGAACCTCACTAAAATATTACATCTCCGAAACAGAGAAATAATCCTTGAGATTCTACACGGATACCAAACCAAGACGATTACCATGAGATCCTCACCACTTCACAAACTAACCTACCCTGGCTTGATTACTGCAGACACATTTAGGTGTATATGCATTGTGCGTCATTTTCAGTAACTCATAACCAGTAATAAATGAGAAAGATTGTTTTAGGGATGGCGGAAATGTTAAAACTTTGCTCGTGTAGGCGTGCGCCTTAAAACCCAATGAAAAACAGAAGTATAGTTGTAGTGTGATATCGCGAACAGCGTGGAATTTGACCTTGGATGACCTTTTAGTGGTTAGAAGATCTTTCCTGAAAGAAGAAGTCCCAGTAATGCAGATATTTTCCCTACTGTTCATCCTTGGTAGGATCGTTTAGGTTCAATGCTTTGCCATCGATCAAATAACTTATTCACCATAAAATATATGGCATTGCTGGCTATTAAAGTCTGAAACATATAATGCCGAAAATTCCAGTAAAAAAATAAATAATAAACTTTCCCAACCTATGTAACCTCGGACCGGTTAGTCGGATTATCTCCTCCTTATCGGGAAGAAAATTTTTTACTCACTCAACAAATAGTATTTTCTATCCATTTCAAACTCACCTCGATAGCGTTCCATGCATGTACGAGATTGGTATTTTCATTTCGTTACAATAAAATGCTCCAGAGGTATGCATATTTTTCGTCTGAAAACTGGTATGTGACGTCATAATGCGAAGTAAAATCTGCCCTAATGGAAAGCCTCTAAATCACGTTCTTCGGGCGAACCCATGGCGTCTCTAACAAGAGTTCATGCTGCAATTTCAAAGGCGTGAGTAAGCGGATGATGAAGGACGAAGGGTTAAAGAAAATCACGCGTACCTGAGGAATTAACCGAAAAGGTTCCAGTTGAAATCCTGCTAAGACATATGATGGTCGGCCTTCGCTGAATCTTAAGATCATTCTCGAAAAAATGGACCGAGATTACTCACTTGCGCGCTGATGCGAACTTTTTCGCATATGAATGTTATCTCTCCCTCAATAACTTATAAGGAAGACAACGACCACTCTAATTCCGAAAGATTAATGGCGCGACCTTTCTCAACATCAGTCCGCTGTTTTTGGCTTTCATTGCCCAGAATGTTAATGACATTATCACAGCGATGCAAACCAATAAAAGCAAACAAAGGAAAATGAAGCCGCTAATTTTACGAGAACGAAATCACACAGCAATTCCGCATAGTTATGAAGGCAAGTATCAACATAAGACATGAGCAATTTCTCGCATCAGTGAAAAATTGACACGAAATTGGCGAAGATATGGACAAAAATGAAGGTCAAGAAAGGAGAAAAAGAAGGTAGGTGGAGATGTAGGCGGTGGCGTTGAAGACGACTTCCTATGACCAATCTTAGTGATGAGTTCTCGACAAATCGCAAACTGAAACACCAATTAAAAGAGCAACAACCTAAACTCCCACTAAGTAGCAACTTTCCTGATTGAATTTTTTTTTATAATGCTCTAACATAAGAATGAACGTCATGAACTAAAACAGAAAGAAATGGAAACGATATCGGTAGAAGTCATTGGAAATGAGATGTTGGAGAGAGAGAGGCTTGCCTACAGTAAATCTTCTTCTTAGTATCTTTATAGGATGAAAAGAGAAAAAACCCTTAATAACCGGAAAAATACGCCAGAAAAGGAACAGTCCTTGATATATTATGAGGAATTAAAAAACTTGAGAAAATCTAATTAAATTAGTCAACAAAACGCCCTGATAAGGAAACTTCTTCTAAAGCGTTAATTTTCATTTGCGGAAAAATACAGATTTTTTGTTTGCTGAGAAAAATTTTCCTTTAACCTTTTTTTTACTTTCCTCGCACTACGTAACACACAAAAGAGCATCCTCAGCTTCCAATCCTTCTGCGTTAATTATTCTCGTATACTTCTGGTTTCTTTTTCTAAAAAACTGAAAAATAAGAAACAAGCGGAAAAAATTGCTAAGGCACCATTCCACCAAGGGTACTCTTGCAGTCGCTATCTCATTGGTGTGCGATTTGCTTTCAATAGCTCATTCCCCCTCCTTTTCCTCTCCCCAAGAGCACCATTGCTCCCGACATCCGTTTTCGATAACTTGCATTTGCAGAAAGCCTACATTGCAGTAAGTGAGGGTTGAGTAGCAGGAATAAAGAAGAATACGAAGAAGAATTGAAATTTGGCGGGGAAGATGTCCCATGGTAGAATCAGCTTCTCGGAGCCGCATATTATTCTTCCCTCTCCGACATTTTCCTCACCTTCCCAGACTCTAGTTATCCCAAGGGAAAGAGAATGGAAGAGAATGGGAAGCGTGGGATGGGGAAAAGAACGGGGTAATTTCCACCTCGTCTTTCAGTAAAAGATAACTTGGCACTCCCCAAAAAATACTCGTTTTACAGAAGCTCATTCAATTGCTTATAATTTAATTACTGATAAAATCAATCCTGTTTTTGCTCATAAATTATACGGGCAAAAAATTAATAACTGACAATTAAATATATTAAAGGAATTTCTTATATCTTTCTTCATCTCTTAAGTTTTTCACAGAAAATCGATATTTTATCGCGAAGAGACAATCAGAACCAAGAAATTAATTTGATGTAAATCTATATAAATAGCCTTTCAGCAAATAGCAAGGGGATATGATTACAAAAGATACACACACAATTTAATAAAAGTATGTAATCGTACTTTCAATAATTATAAATAATTCAATATTTTAAATGATAAATAAACCTTCACTCATGTGTCATGTATGTTAACAGACAAACAATTTTTCGTTTATTAGTCTTTCTTTACGAAATGCGAAAGTTTAGTCAAAACTTCTCCGGGATTTATAAGAAAACATGGCGAAATAAAATTGGATTAATTGAGAGATATATTTTTGTACGAAATATCGTCGTGTAATATTTTAGAGATTCAAATTTTCGCTCTGTGCTGTGCAGGTGAGGCAAATCCGCAGTCCGCACAAGCAGCTAAGAGTTTAAAGCGATTTCATGTCAGTACAGTTATAGTACAGAAGATGTAAAAAAAAAACGAAGACTGAACACATAAAGGGAAGTTTCCACGAAAACTTAACAAAGGGGCAAAACATCAAAATCGAACACCTGGCAAATATAACCCCAAATTCTTCGAAAGACTTCGTGAAGAATTTGAGCTTTTAAATTAAATTAAGCATATATGAAACCTCTAATTTAACAGGCTTTCAATCAACGCCCACATGGATAGTAGAGCTGAATGGCAACGTCGCAAATTAAAAGGATCGGATGTATTGGAAAATCTTCGATTCGAATTAATGAACAGAGAAGAGAACGACAGAGAGGACACATGCATAGAACGGAGAGGGATGAAAAACATTGATGAGGCAGCAAAGTTTAGTGAATAATGGAGTATATGGGAATGAAAACAGAAGAATACGGACATGCAAATGAGAGAAATAGCTGGGGCAAAAGAGATCCGCAGAAAAAGAAAATATAAAAGGATTATGGAGAAAAGAATGTGGCGCGAGGAGGGGTTTGGGATGAACCATAATTGAACAAAGACATGAGATGCAAAGGAAAGACAGGGAGAATAAGCTGTGATGGTTTGCAGGAGGATTTGCGATGGAATAAGGGTTCCGGCCGAAGGAATGTAGATTTCCGATGAGAAAAAGACGGCGCTGTTTGAAAAGGAGGGTTAAGATAATAAAATATAAAAATCGAAAAATAATAGTAAGAGAGTAAAATAATAGAAGGAAAAGAAACAGCGGAAATAATAATAAAGAAATAAATTGATAAAATGAAATAAAAGGATGGGAAGTGGACAAATAAATAATTTGAACGCTTAAATGGATAAGCAAAAAGAGTAAAATATATGAGTATAGAAAACAGAATGGAGTATATGAATAATACTGTAGAGGTAAATAATACAGAAGAGGAAGGTGGCTGCTGACACAGGCGGAATAAGACTGACTGTGAAGACTGGATGATATATAGATAAAGAATGCGCGAAACTATTAGTAGTAATGTTAAAAGTTCTTCGACAGCTGATGCTGTTTCGCACATAGGGTCCTCCGACAGGAATCAAACCCATGACCTTTTTTACGGAAGGCGAACGCGTCAACCCAATTGGCTGTACGTGAACCAGGGTTAAAAAATATACACGCCCAAAGATGGAAGGAATTCGCAAGAACTAAGTTATTAAGGAAATGATTTCTTGAAATCACCACTGAGAGATCTATTTACTGATAGGTAAACATTATTCATGGTAATATTTCGAGAGAGAAGTATTTGACAAAATAATGAATCTAATTTCAAAAACCACATATGAAAAAGGGAATATGTGTTTATCAGCCTGTTGTACTTGAACTATCTTTTTCGTAACGTATTTACAGGAAAGATATATAATAAAATAAATAAAATGAGGAAATAATTCAAAGAAACTAAGATGAGCAGCAAAAAGGGTGAAATTTAAGATGACAGAAATAACTTTAACGTCTAGTTATACCCAATGCAAAAAGCTATTTTTCGCTAAATTTTTAATAAATTATTATTTTCAGTAGGTATATTTATTTTTAAAACATTCAATTTGAGAAATTGATGAAGGTTTTTCGCTGAAAAATAAGATATACAATCTAAATTTGATTTTAATCTCAGAACAGCCAGAAGGTGTGAAGAAGGAAGACCCTGACACTTCCCCTGACTATGAAGGAAGTTTTTTAGGAAGTGATTCCCTTGAGCGTCTGAACACATATGTCAGAAGCAATACAATAACGAAAATATAATATGAAAACGAAACTCTTGTTCTAAACTATAAAACGAGATATATAATAACAATGCCACCTGTCGTAACCTGTGAGGAGTGAAAGAAAGCACACATGCAGTGATATCGAGGGCAGAATTTACATTTTCTTTGACTTAAAGAAGAAAATAATTGCAAATAAGAGAACAATGAAAGACCACAACACATTACACAGCAACGCTTAAATTGAAATTGAATTGAATCTTTAGATCAGTTTTTCCGTGAAGCGTCTCGACGAAATAAAAGTAAAACAAAGAACGAACAGTGGATGAATATATCGATGGAAAACGTAATATTTTGGAACAGAATAAAAATTAATCTAAGGATAAAGATGTTATTTATAGGGAAAAGAAAAGAAATACATAAATGAGGAATTAGTATGTTTCTGGGAAAAGAGATAAAAACGCATCTAATATATCACAGCCTTAACTTTATTTCCTGCAGCTTATGTTTCTATGCGCCTTTCATTATCTTCCATTCAGTAAAAAGGTAAAACAGAGACCTGATTTCCAGAGCTATTATTTAAAAATCTCAAGCAATTGCCATGACCGCCAGATTTTTATCTGTATAGAGATTTTCAAGCAGAAAAATATTTTTGAGGTTTTTTCATTAAATGGTTCTCAGAGAACGATTTACGAGGAGTGACTCGAAAATGCTTTGAGGTGACAAGAACGGAAGGGAAATTAAACGCGCGTTACAAATCAAAGGGTGCGCCCAAAGAACGAAAACTACATAGAGTTTGCGAGAGAAAAATTCGTTCGTGATTTTCACGATGTTCTCATTTTTTCTAGACCAAATTAATTTCGCTCTTCCACTCTAGATTTTAAATTATAATGTCGTATCTTATGCACTTCTGAGATAAACGTCGGAAGTATCTTAACAACGAAAGAATCAATATTTTACCTCGTCTCTAGACGGTTGGGAAATTCATTTTGAATTTCAATCTTACCTTCTTAGATTTAAAAGTAGTTGGTACCTATCCAAAGGAAAACAAATCCAATCCAAACCGAATAATACTCACTTGAGTGAAAAACGAATTGAGCGACCTCGAATACGATTGGGGACGAACCTTAAGTAAAGAGGTGTAGATTTTACCTGATAAGCAGCTCGAATGTTTAACAAAATGAATTACCTTAGTGAAAGAATACACAAATTTAATCATAAAATTTGCCGTAGGATTTTTAATTTGTTATAATGTAAAAACCTATCAAGAAAAGGTACTGCAACTCGAGGAAATGACTCCCGAACCGACGGAAATAAATATGTATACCCTGACAGTGCAATTTTGATGTACTCTAAGGATTAGAAGGGAAGTAATTGTATAATGAAAACAAATAGCTGAAATAAAGAGGCAGATAACTTCAACGCCACAAATACTATAAGTACTAAGTTGATCAACCGAGAGAATTTATTTACGAGAGAGAAAATTCGACAGAGATAATTCGGAGTGTACCCGAAAGCGTATCAAAAACGTATTATTCTTCCAGAAAAAGCTACCGACCTCCAAAAAGAGCATCCATTCCCAATCTCTCGTACATAACATCTCCCTTTTTCGAAGTGAGCGAAGAGCAAAAATAGAGAAGAGGAGCATCTCCGTCGCAGCAAAAAGATAGAAAGATGGATAAATGAAACCATGGAATGAAGATGAAGAAAAGAGAGAGAAGTGAGATGGTAAATCCAAGAAGGAATGAAAAGTATCAGAGGAGGGATTGAAGTAATGCGAAAGGGATGCAAAGGGGAGAAGATAAGGAGATGGAGTGGAGGGTTTATACACGTATTTTCCATGGAAGAGAAGAACACGACTTAAGACGGTTGACAAAAGACGATCTGCGCGTAAACGGTAGAAATGGCGGGAGGGGCGGGAGAGAATGGATGGAGGATAAAAAAATGGAGGGGGGAACCGGGGTGGAAGATAGGAAGAAAACATTCGACGCTCTCTTATCTCGAATTCCCTTTCTCCCCAAGCTCACCCATCCACCCTCCCGACACCCTTTGCAAGAAAAAGTTTCATCACCCAGTAACCTCCTCACCTTAGCTTACCCTTTCCAAAGGCTCCCAGCGACAAAGTCCTACCTACACAACCGAGCCTTAAAACCCCCTGACGTCAAACGTTTTGCCTCTATTCGACTGATATTGCCGAGTCGACAACAGCAATTGCCATGACAACCGAGCGGTAAAAGAGGAACCTCAAAAGAGAGAAAACTGGTGGATCTTCCGAAGGCGTCCTCTTCTCCGAAAAAAATAAGTGGGTCTACTACTTCGTCTTCAAAAGGGAGGAAAAGGAGAAGCGAAAGATGAGGATGAAAGAGACAAAACTCTGACGCTGCAAAGGAAAAGAACCGTGGAATTGGAGGAAATGCGGATGGACGACGGCTGTTTCGAAGGAAATTTTCTTGAGACTTTTCAATGACGCAGCAGCACATTCTTTCGACATGCGCTACCAAAATTTAGGTAATTAATTCTTGTTATTTCTTAAAAAAACGAAAACNTAATACCACCACATTCACCGTCCTCTATGGTGCGTCTCCTCCTATATCCCAACCCACGCATCGCCTCCTCCCAAACGGCTATCCAGTCTATACCATCCTCACAACCAAGCCTCTATTCGTACTTTGGCGTTCAAGTCCACCACCCCCGCAAAATCCCACCCTCCTCCCGTGCACCATCTCCCTCAGCCCCCGCGACTCCCCCATGTCAATTGCCATACCTCCATGGATCTTACCGAATGAACATTTTTTTAAGTATTCAAATTTCAAATTATATCATAACATAAAATAAATATAATAATGACCAAAGTGGCAGAATGATGATGTCAGAAAGCCCATATACCTCATCTCAATCGCCATCATCACCAATCATGCAAACTGTCAGCAAATTTGAGTTCAATGATTAATCTCAAATAGACCTCGTGGAAACCAGTTCTCAGTCAATAAATGAAAAAATAAATTAGCATGCGATTAAATAAAATACTCAACCAAAGATATTCATGTAAATAACCAGATCATTCGTCTATTAACGCAGTACGTTCATAAAACACTTGTGGATTGCTGCGATGTAGAAGTGTAATCAATATTCATCTGAAATTTATGACAGATTACGTGGCCTTCCTAGTAAATTACCCAGTGAATTACGGGGAAAAACGCTTTCCATACCATTTTTGCAAAAATTAGGGAAAAATTGAATTCTAATACGAGAGAGTGATTAATGCTCTTGAAGATTAGAAATTAAACGTCCATCGTGATTCTTATAATTACTTACTTATCTTTAACGATTTAATTAGAGGAAAACTTACCCTTCAAGTAGCATGCATTAATCAAAAGCGCATTAATTGAAGTACTGACCTGTGAAAGAGAAAGAAAGACAGAATTAAACACTTCACCATTAGCTATTATCACAAAATTTAAACATCCTTAGCATAATAAAACAAGTGCAATCATTACTAAGATGAATTTCAAATAGGATCAGGAATAACTAGATGTAAAAATATGTCAAAATTCTTCCGAAAATCTAACTGTGAGACAGTAACAAGATAAATTGCAAGGCATTTATACAATACAATGGAATTATAACTCACCTGTTTCTATGTTCAAATAACTCCTGCTATGAATAATGAGAGGAATGTTAAGTATGCTTAAACGAGCAGAGGATTCGTGTATCCTGCCTCATAAATTACCTGTCGATATAGGACTATTTTCCTAATGAACGAGAAATTTTCTGCTCACCAAAGTCGAACCAAAAAGTAAAAAACGTATGCATTACCTCAGCTTCTACTTTATTAACGCTATACTTTTGGTAGGCAAGTTGTTTTCAAAGCTCAAAATGGAATTTAACCATATCCTTTGACAGGAGTAAATCCAATAGAAGCTGTTCAACGACCACTTATAATATTGAAATAACACATATTTAAAGGTCTGAAACCATCTTCCTAAACTACATAGCTAATTGAAAATTTCAATAGGAATTACGCTGAAAAATTACGAACTTCTAAGATTCAACATGTATAATTATTGTTGTATAGGAAAGCGATATAGCCATGGAAGAATAGGAGTAAAGTCGGAATATCTGTGATGAGGTGTAGAAGTCGCTGTTTTTACTCTTCCTAATGATGACTAATTATTTATTATTTATTTATTTACAGGTTTCGCCACAGTTAGACAGAAGTCTGGTGCTTAGTTAAATTTATGGTCATGTCACCATACAATAATTAACTATATGCTATATAACGGAATGAATTAAAAATTACAATAATGAAAACGAAACATTAACTTCCATTACATATCATTAAATTATCATCAAGATTTTTCAGAGTTCCTGGTCATCCTATCAAAGTCAAAGCCCTTATTGCAACCATGTATTTCAAACTGGAAAAAACTTGTTTAGAGCCGTTGCGAATCGAAATTTTTTACTTCTTTCTCGAAAACTGTTGAAGTCTATCGGATTTTGAAATTTATAAACCTTGCAGGATTAATCCCAAGGAAAGACGGACATGAATAAGGCCTGATAGGACCAATACTCGAACCTAGAATCTTCCACTATATGGGGGGACGCTTTATTCATTTATGCTTTCGAGCCAGAACATCCTCTCATACCGTTTGGGAGACTGTGGGCAAGGGAGAAATGGTTTCGTCCAATTGTGCGGCATCGTCGTTGAGGAACAGGTCATACAAAGTGGTGGAAGGAGAACCCGTATGTATAATACCGCAAGTCGAACCAAACCACTTTGGCCTACGAAGTCTTCCAAAACCTCACGATAGGACGTTATAGCTTACTTGGATTAAGCATGTGCCCGGAGACAGGAAGATTCCAGGCTCGAGTCCTGGTCCTGACAGTCTTTTTTCTCGTCGTTTTTCCTTTGGATATTCCTTTACCTAGTCACCTTTACGCTTAAATGATTAGTTTAAAAGTAAAATATACAGCTAAATCTGGTACAGAATCGATCTCTTCAAAATATACCTAATATATTTGCCTGTAAACATTAGAAAAGTTATGAGTAGAGCAATAAAGATGACTTCCGTGAGATAGCAATAGTTTAGGCCTAAGTTCATCCACTGCGGAAGGAGGCATAGTTCTCGTAAGATGGGAAAATGCGGTGCGGTCTTATCTGTAAACTCAGACTAAGGCTTCGGGTCGCCAACCTCACTCTTGGAATCCCATTTACCCTGTGAGGACGCGCTAGACCTTAGAAAAACCGGCGAAACTGCTCTAAAACTACAATTACCTTAACCGTAAGCCTGGAAAGAATGAGGTTCTTGTTGATTCTCAAGCGCTTCCGTGACCACGCCAAATAAACAAAACTGTCTAAAGAAATATAAACTGCAAAAATTTATGATGTCTCCCAACCATTAATCTAAAGAAATAGAAACTGCAAAACTTTATGATGTCTCCCAACCATTAACTAACCACTCTTTTTATTCAATTCTATGTCCACATAAAATTATTGTTGACTTGAAAAGTGATCATTTACACAGTACTTTCAAGGATTTCGTTTAAAAATATCCAAAATGGGTAATCGAACAAGCAAATGTTTCTAAAAAACAATCCATTTAAGCTGTCTAAAATTCAGTGTAAGATATATTCAAAGCCTAACTTTTTGTAATTTCGACCCAATTCAGCCAAAAATGGACATAGAGAGTTAGACCATTTATCGGATTCCTAAATAACCGACAGTTACCAGGTTATCTGGAATGAAGGTACCCTAAAAAAAGCAAAGTAAACGTTACATAAAATATGCTTAAGAATAATTCATCTAAAATTAAAAGTACTAAGTGAAATCTAGTGGAAATTCATCAACAACAACTACAACAAAGGTTGTAACGAAGCCTCGGCGCCTGATGATGGTGTAAATTTGCACCGAAACCATGGTCGCATTAATAAATTCTGTGGAAAGTAAATCTTTGATTTTTTCTTCGTTTTTTAATAATTCATCTATCATAGGAACCGACAAATTCCATAACACCTCACACCTTCGGGAAAGTAAGAGACAGTTCGCACTCAATGGGGATTGGGAATGGGAATATATATCCATATCGAATGGGAATTCTCATATCCTCAACATCACGGATTGCCATTCTTATGTGATTTAAGAAACGTGAATTAAAAATACTATTTGGCGCCCTCCTAAATGATTGTGCCCGGGATATTAAAATCCTATATGGCTGCTAAGTGGGTGGGGATTATAAGAGGATATCCACAGGAAATCATCTCTAATTAAAATGTCATTTTGCTGTGAAAAATAAAGTAGATTTTTTTGATCGAGAAAACTTTGTAATCAAATTTTAATTCACATCCTTCGCAATTAGCTACAGCTAATTTACATTAAGTGGGAGGTAACCATCTCTTTTCTTCGCCCCACTGCATCCGCCATTGGTATAATAAAACTACCGACGATATAAAATTGTTAACGATTTTACTCTATTTGTTCCAGGTTAAGGGATTTTTCCGGATGATTGTCAGCCTATCCTACACTATATTCGGTCATTTTTAAAAGTGAGGACGCCTAGTTTAAATAAAAGCTTTCAGTTACAGTTACAGTCGCAACAGAAATTGAAAACATTTTCTAATTCTCACTCCATCCACTGTTTCAATATCAAATCATTTCAAAATTAATTTTAATATATTCCAAGGATTACGTCTTAAGAATGTTAAGATGATCTCGAGCTTAATTTTCTGCTGAGCTAATTTAATGGACTTGGACAATTCATGGAGAAATAATTTGTAGCTGCAGACTTTGAGGGGCTTTATAAAAAACCTTGGAACTTAAAAAAAGATTGGATGCATGTACATATTTGAGATTTATTACAACTCCTTGGTTGTAATAAATCTTCTAAAGTAATCTCCCTAGGTGCCATCTGCTACCTCGATGTCCAAAAATCCAAGAGATCTATTACGCCACAAAACCTCTTAACCACGTTTCTTTCCGTACACCCACATCCTCCCCTTAATCTGAGTCAATCAAAAACTCAATTGCTCAAAAAGTTTCTCCTTCCTAAAAAGTCCACCTCCCCTTAATTTTGTCTGCTTCTTTTGCATCCCGAAACATACAAGCATCGCCCCCACTCTCATCTCGATAATCTTACCACTCTCATCCGGCTAAAACTATCCCTAACCCCCTCCGCCCTTTCCGCCCAATCTCCCGGAGACTTCATAATGAAGCTGTTTCAATTTTCCGTCCGCTTTATGGGCACGGGGTATTGGTTCATCTTTTCCTCCACCGCTTATCTGGATATCAGTACGGAGAGGTTCCGGAGATACTTTCCAAGGCGCGCGCGCGCACACACACACACTGAATTCCTTATTATTCCCCTCTCGCGAAACATTTCCCAGTCCCTTGTTTCTGAGGCTATACCTTCGGGGGCTTGTTTCCCATTTCGCAAGGATGAAAGCAGTTGGGGGAGGAGGTTAGTGCCTTTTGTCTGAACGGTTCCTTCGCTGGAAGCGATGAAGAAAAGTAAAGGACGTCTCTCCCCATCTAATTCTCCTCACTCCTGCCTCTTTCAATTTCTGCTCGTTTGTCCCAATCACATCAAAGAAACGCGGAAGAAAATAACCTTTTTCTGGGGGTGTTACGAACGGAAGAACGAAGAATTCCTTTCTTTGTCAGCAACAGAGAACTACTTGTGAATCGCGTGTGTGCACACATGCACGTCATAACTGAAAACATAGAGACTGTCTACTGCCCGGAATTTGAGAGGCAATTTTCATTCAAAAGGAATGAAAACATAAATACAACAAGAAGTGTTTAAAGAAAAGGGCCTAAGACCAGGAATTATAGATAGTGCATAATAATAATAATTATCACGACTTTACAAGGAAAATTTACTTACAACTTTACTCTTACAACTCTACTTTCACCAACAATTGTTTACATAACGAACACAGACAATCATGCCCTGACCGGAATTCGAACCGGGACCGCGCTAACCCCTACGCTGATGGGACCGGCAAAAGGTGATATTATAAATTTGCATCTTAGAAATATTCCTTTGATATATCAGGAACCCTGAAAAATCTTACGTGATAAGTGTTATCGACAAGTTGGTTTAATGCTGTTTAGGGGTAATTTTCAGTTTATGTATATGTGTAATGTTTGTAGTGGTTGTAGTGTTTGTAGTGGAGAATAAGTAAGTAGTGGTTGTAATGTAAAAGTATATTAGAAGCTGAAATTGTGATTAGAGTAATTTTTAAACAATTGTAGTTAATGGACGGGTAGATAGATACCAATTTTCTGTATTTGTATATGTAAAACTAAGCAATATTGTATATAATAGTTTTGTAATGCACTGCAACTAAACGTCACCACCTGACGAAACGTCTAACTGCGGCGGTACTGACTAATAATATTTTAATGGTTTGATTGTCAATATCAATCGAGCACAAAATACTGTGTTTAAGCTAAATACATTTAGATGGTTCGTTAGCTCATATACGAGTATATTTTCGTACGCAGATGAGTAACGACATTCAATTCACTTAACGAAGATCTCCAAGATTTTATCCGGTTTTACCTCGCGGTAACACAGCCTCTTAATTCTATGATAGAACTAATATTTCTCCACATTAAACTTTTGTGAAACTTTATCTAGGAGTTTAAATCAAATTATGAGCAATGAAGCAATTATTTACGTTATTGCATAGGTTGGCTTCAGAATCATAATAGTTACCGTAGTATAAGAAATAAATTCTCACTACGAATCAAGGGTGAGCTGAACCCTCGTCATAAGTGTGCATATACCACTCGCTCTCTGGAGGGAGAAAGTGTCGAAAGAGAAGAGAAACCAAACGGCTTTGTACTTCCAAAGGAACAAATCCCTTTTGCGGAACGCTATTCGTCAAAACGGTCGTTTTATAGGAATCGACCGTAAAGAGCGGGGTTTTGGGAGATTCCGCTAGGAGGGATGCTAGTTTTTGAAGGGGGAGCCTTCTGAGAGGCGGTGATGTGGAATGTTCTTGCTACGGGTGACGTGCCACGACGGCAAGGAAATATTCCGCGTTAGCTGCTGAAAGACGGTTCGACGATCAATTAACGGAAATTGAATTCGTTCAAAGATATATCACAATCGAGGTTATCTGAAAGAGAATTCCGCGCAAAAATCATCCGAGGCTATATTGAAAATTTCAAAGATGAATTAACGAGCTGAACTTGTAACAAGAAAATCGATGAAAGTCTCCGTGAGATTAAAAGTCTGAACAGTTCAGGCGAGTCACTGATTGGTTATCTACTCGAAAGTATTCTAAATGTATTTTATTACCGAATGATTCCATTCAGTGAACTGAAATACGTAACCGGCCATCTTGAAAAGAGACATTTTCAATGTAAAACTAATTTTTCAGTAATACACAGAAGATTTTAGCAGATTGAAAGAAAAAGGTGTGCAGTCCAGACTTCCGAAGTATGCGAAATTTCTCTAAATTTAAGAATTAACGTCAAGATGCGATTCCGACCGAATAAACGGCTAGGGCCGGACGTTAAGAAGGAGAAGCGCAGCATAGTGGCACTCGTGTTGTGAGAGTGCCCTGGGATCATACTCCGCTTCCTAATTTGTGGGGGAAGATATAGAAAGGCCTCCTTCATACGATTTTGTTTCGATGCGACCCGATGTCTAGAGTCGACCTTGCATTTGTCATAAGGGTTGTTTTAAATAAGGAATATCTTTTATCAAATGGCAATTGAAAAATGAATGTGAAATTCATATTAATTCATACAGTTATCCAACTTAAAACTGGAGGTTACCGTCATAAAACAAAGATTGAAAATTTTCTTAGAGAAAAATTGCAAGAAATTAACACAAAACAAGGCGTAAGGCAAAATATATTGTGCTTTCCACAAACATTTCCAGCATACACGTACATTTAAGAGATAGGGTACCAATTATGAATCCAATTACAAATTATTAATTGTTTTTAAAATACCTTCTGCCTTTCTCATTTAATTACCTTTCAAATGTATTCTGATTAACGTAATATTTTGTTTAATAATTTCATTTACCGTCTCACGAATGAAATGAATGTCTTTTACTTTCATATAGTATAGTAGTGATATTGGCTACATTCTATAGGAAAATACCATTTCTTGAATGTATGTTGTTAATTTTTTTTGGCCTCATAGTTTGTGTATATACGAACAGTTTTTGTATGCAAGTCGTAATGATAGTTGAATTTGTAATAATAATAATAGTGTATATATTTTCCCCATCATACCGAAAAGCGATAGAAAATCGAATAGAGTGGATCCCAGTTTACGTACAACGACCTTATTCCGGTAACAAAGCAATAAAGCATACCGTGTTTCAGTCGCATACTTCGCAAAATGAACGAAAACATTCTCTCTCCGTCGCAGTATTGGTTCAACGTTTCGAAAATTAACGACATCCTCATCTTCTCCGATCCTTCCTTCGTCCGACTCTGCTTACGTCTCCCAATTAGCTCCTCTTCTCCTCCTCCTGTAAGACACGCTCCCGATAGCGAAGGAACGTACGTTCTCCTGCCCCCGAGCCGTTCCCTTGTCCCCTTTCTTAATCACTCCACTGCCTCACCTCTCCGATCCTTCATTACTTCATCTTTCCTTCTCTTCTTCTTCACCTTCTGGAGCCATCTCGAAACGGAAGAAATATTCCCTCGATAATCAATCTTCCTTTACATTTTGCATGCCCAAAATTACAACTGTTTCGACGATTTTAACCGTTTGAGATGTCACGTAGTTACTTTACCTCTTGAACTCTAATCCGAAGTAGAAAAATTAACAAGATCCTCTTTAGCGTTTTGGCGAGATAAAAGTGATTTTGAACATTGTCAGTCTCAGTGAACTTCCGTGAATTGAGTTTCTGGGATAATAAGAGCCTTACGTTGAGTATCATCCCAATATTTACCTTTAACAAAACAGCAAAAGTTATAATTTTTTCTGGCTCACTGTTTTACTTTATACCATAGAAGTCGTCTCCAATAAACGGATGGACACATAAAGTATGTAGCTTTCGTATTCTTTCTAAACTCCACTTCAAACATCTACAAACATCTTTATTTTTCGTACCAAAAGGAACTGCCGTAAGCGTAGTTATTTACAGTCATACTTGTAGCGCTGACGAATTCTGTGATGTAAGACCAAGTCTACGAATCAAATAAAATTCTATAAATAAATGAAATACTGATATGACATGCATGCCATATTTTCGGAGATTCGATCTCTGAAAAAAAAACTTTCAAATAAATATGCTCAGACTAGACTGGAGTATAAAAAGTAAACTGAATCAAAACATAGTGAGATCCTACTTACAGAAAACACTGATAGTTGTATCTCATTGTCACAGTAGTGCGTTTCAAAATCGTCTAAATTAATTAGCAACATAAACGGCGCAAAGGTCCGTATTCAGCAAAGCAGAACATCCAGCTCAACAGCCGCTGGTTCCGGTAATCAAGATTTTTTATCAACGCCATCCATCACCAGAGGTACATCGTCATTTAGACACCTCTGCCATCGCGAAGAGAAGAACGTAAAGCAGAAATAATTAATCAAACTCGTTTAGTCCTCTCCTTCCATCCCACAATACATCATAATTGTCCGCCACGATATGTCCTCAGTAAACTCATTTTATCTCCGCCGCTATTTTCGTTCGCTTCTTTAATTCTCTCTCTTCCTCGTTTATTCTGCTCTCCAAACGGCCTCGTTTTCACCTCTCTCTTTCCCTATATTCTCTCCTTCTGTCGTCATGGTGGCCAACTACTCTGCTGTGGGGAAAGAGACTCTTCATTCAGGTCTGAGCAAAGTTAATTGAGAGCATATCCCGCTCAGTTCGGAAAGAGGAAGGATACAACTCCGTCCAGCACTCTTTTCACCCATCCCCACGAAGACCTTCCAAACCTACTGTGCCCTTTTTACCTCATCCTCAGAACGATTCCTCTTTCTTTTCTTAGGGATTCCTTTTTCTTTCCCCTAATTATGTTCTACTTCCCTTATAGGTTGCTCTGGCGCACACGAAAAATTGTATCGAAAACAAAATGGATATCGGAAGAAACAAAGGAACATCACTGGCTTTGTGAATGATCACGTAATTTATTTCATGTTCGTTGATCTGCTGGTAGTGTGTAGAAGTCTTCGGGATGGCCATGGTCACGAATAGCAACAAACTACTTTGATATTTTTTAAATATTTTTCCATACTGCATTCTGCAAAATGTCATAACTATCTAAAAAAAGACATGCTCAGTTGTAAGCATTAATACTAATTAATTGCTTTACTTTTCCACACGAGGAAAAGAAAGCAAGAGCTTGGAATCTTTGTCCTTCAATGACAATAACAAATGTCATATCTAAAAAAAGACATGCTCGGTTGTAAGCAGTAATACTAATTAATTGCTTTACTTTCTGCACGAGGAAAAGAAAGCAAGAGCTTGGAATCTTTGTCCTTCAAAGACAATAACATTACAGATACTTAAAGCGTGTTTCGGTGGTGAAGGGGGCTAACGTGTTAGCCTAGCAACACAGGTCCGGGATTCGTATCTTGGTTGGGTCATGAATGTTTGCGCTCGTTTGTATTCGTTTCTTCTCATCATCCTCATAGTTGTTTGCCTATGATCATTTGATTATGTTGGTTAATAAATAAATAAATTCTCAAGAGAAAAGGAGAGAGAAAGTTTTTCATCCCTAACCAATCAACCTCCACCATGAAATTTGCATTTCACTCACATTTCGCTAAAATAAACATTATGAAAGAAATCTTTACAAATTTATAAACATACAGCCGAAATAGACTGGTTTCATAGGCTATTTACCCACGAGCGGTTTTGTAGTAGTAAAAGGAAACTCATTTTTCGCCCTAGAATTCGGTTCTTTGTGCGGGACCGGAGTGTATATTGCGTTTCTCCTGCCTACTCGATTTTCAGCCGCGCTACAGCCGTTTGCCTCGCACCCAGCCTACATCACCACCGCCTCCCACTTCCTAATACCACCACATTCACCGTCCTCTATGGTGCGTCTCCTCCTATATCCCAACCCACGCATCGCCTCCTCCCAAACGGCTATCCAGTCTATACCATCCTCACAACCAAGCCTCTATTCGTACTTTGGCGTTCAAGTCCACCACCCCCGCAAAATCCCACCCTCCTCCCGTGCACCATCTCCCTCAGCCCCCGCGACTCCCCCATGTCAATTGCCATACCACACCACTCTCTCCACTCCAACGACTAAAGGGTATCGATTACCAATGGTCCAGGTACACAACCATGAGGAGAATACACAGTGGAAGAATGGAGGAGGAGAGAAGTGAAGGAAAAGTAGCGGAGGAAATTATAGAAGGAAAAGTTGATAGTGGAAAAGCTTCTACCTCTAGATACACGAACAAACTCATATAAAGTCTTAAAGAATATAAATTGGAAGATTATAAAATATTGACAATGGAATGGTAGCATGAAGTCGAGGACCAATAGAGTAAACAATAGATTTTCCATACAGAGGGAAATGGAGGAAGTACTTAATACCCATAAAGAATTGCTGTAGAGATTAATTCCTTTAGGCAGTTATGTTAACAGTAAATCTATTTATGAAATGTTCAAGGAATGATAGACACATACGAAACGCTTCACATCACTGGAACCCGTTAAAACATATGAAAAGTTCTTCATTGTTACATATGGAAATTTACTGCCAACTGCTTCAATTCACTATTAATTAATCCTTATAATCATGTCATTAATCACCTAGATGTTGTTTTTTTAAATACTTTTTCGATATTTTGACACTATAGTGTAATTTTTATACCGTTAGATGAATTCTAATGACATATTTAACGTTTAAAATTTAAAGATATCCGCATAAATAGATCAGTATGCACTGTTTAATCCACGAAACTGTAAGAAAAGTTGGAAACAATAACAATATATTACGGAGGCAATGACTTGACATTAACCTGAACGGGAAGAAATCATTCCCGTAGGACAAATGTCTAAAAACCAGCATGGATAGTTTCGAGAAAAAATCCCTTCCATATACACCTAAAACTTGTATTCTCGTCGAAATAAATCGAAACTTTTCTCGCTAAAGCATTATCGTGCCCACGCACTTACATGGGAGAGTGAAAGACACTGTTTCAATGAATAAGGAGGATATAAAGGCGGAAATAAAATACCTTGATATCGAGGGTTCGAAGATTGAATGGCCAAAAGGAGTAATCGATTAATCACGTCGAATACATGACGGAAAGCCTGAAATTTAAACGTCGATGGTAAAAGTTGATTATTTATCTGCCGTTAGAATGTGGAAAGCAATTTACGTTGAGTACGCTCGCAAGAGAGACAGAGAGAGTCACGTCAGATAAAATACATGTACTCTTCGGTAGAAACCAGTCAACTTTGCTTTTTCGTTTACAAGAGTGATGCAACGGCAGATTGGAGATATCGATCCTTAACTCTCATCTCGTTGGCTACGACAAGAAATTACGTATAAGTGAAATTCATCCGCTGCACTTATTTTCTATCCAATCCGTTCATGAGGGATCGAATAATGGGGTTGATAAATAAACCCATAAAAAGAGTTTAAGGGCTTCAGAAAGAAATTTTTCGCTCCTGATTATTACAGCAAATTACATGTTTACAAACAACACTTGTTTTGACAATTAATAGCTAACTCGTGAAATTATTCTCAATTCTTCACAATCTGTTCATTAATTAAAAACTTATTTTGCATTCACACTTTTCCTTAAAAGTGAGGCTAATAAATGGGCATATTACGACATCAACATTTTAGTTTGAAAAAGATCAATTAATTATGTGACCTACTTCAAACTAAAACATTGGTTATTATAATTGTTTATTATATTTATAGTTAAACCAACGGCGAGAATGAATGTGAACAAGAAATAGTACTAGGTTATTTCTATTATTTGCATATTGCGTGTCTTCTTCATCGCTTTCCTGATCGCTTGGAAACATTACTAATTTCCATTAAAAGCATTCAAAACGGTTAAATATCTTTCGAAACAAGACTATGGAAAAAATATAGGGGAAATATCCAGTATTAGATGTAAATTATGAGTAACGGTACTTTAACTACAGATTCTGCTTAAGGTTCGAAGTTATAACTGACAACTATCTTATTAGAATAAAAGCAGAGTAAGAATCTTCAGGAACAAAATGAAAATTTTCAGATAAATTATCTTTTCCATAGTACTATTATATTATACCTTGCATTTTCGGTGCGAATTCATGGTAGGTTGCGATAAAAGAAGATGGAGATGCTTGATAAATTATTCCAAATTTAAATAGGTGTGACATAATAAACTAATAACGGGTCGGGAATAACGAAACCCAATAATGAATTTGAAACTACTTTTTGAAGCCACGCTACGTATTTCTAGATAAGGCTAAATAATGAAAACTTCTTTCGCAAATCCGCACCATTTGTGATAAAAAACTTCATCACAATTCTGAGGGCGGGAAAATTTTTTACAGGTTAGCATTCAACTCTAGCCAAATTTAAATGTCAATTAAGTCAAGAAAAAATTACATTACCCTTTAAATTATACATTCTTTATGCTATATCAACGTCAGAGAGTAGAATTGGAATAATTTCGTTAAATATAATAAAAGGTCATTTTATTGTTCATATAGTTTGGTTGAAGAACCTAAATTATATAAATTTACGTAATGTTATAAAAACATGAATTGGCAGTTGAAATAGTAACGTCTCAAGGTTTGAGGTTCTTCAATGAAATACAAGCAAGTCATTCTGCTGACGCTTCCTTCAAAATAAATTTCACAAAACACTATTCAAAGGAATGGTAATCTCGAACCTCCAATTACATTCCGAAAGTTTTCATATTTACCCAAACATTAACGCCGCATAAATTCGTTTTCAATCCACAGAAAAGGGGGATGCAAGTTAGAGAGAGGCGCGAACCCACATCGATCCGCGAGAAAGTGAAACAAAATATAAAACAAAAACGAAACGACAACACGACACTGCCGCACCCACCGCATTCAAAGTAGGCTAACGATGTGCCGACCCTCCTTCCCCTCCCATCCACACCCCCCTTCCCCTCCCATCCACACCCTCATTCCCCTCCCATCGGAGAACATAAACAGTCTCGAGCAGCGACGAAGACCGCACATAACGCACAAACACAACTTGTTGTTGCGGAAGTGGGAGGGGTCGAACCGGAGCTCGATACTGCAGGTGATTCAATGGTAGGCAGAAGAGAATGTACGAAAGCAGAAAGAAGAATAATAAAAGTCGAAAGCATATTATTAAAAAATTACAGAATTATTATTATAGTAATTAATTTTAGCCTTACATTTGATCAAAATTAACTCGAGACAGTTCATCAGTTCTGACGATAGAATGAATATCGATTTAGGTAGCTATTTAAGATACGGTAAAGATAAAAGTATAACCCCTCTTATATGAAAGTCGTGAAAGTTTGCGTAAACGTAAATCTCAGAGCTATAAGTATAGCTCGCAATTCGAGCCTCCAGAGCATTATTCTTTATGGTCGATTATAATTTTAACTGATATTAAAGGGATAGGAACGACCGTTGAGGCGGCGTGAAACGCCTTGCACGACATTGAATGCTGCGAAGAAAAAAGTCGCATGATAGCAGGAAATCGAAGATTTTTTACTAGAAAGACCTCATGTGACTGTTTTCTTTTCAACAAGCGTGCGGCATGCACTTTAACGCACGCCAACCACGGACCAGGATACGGACACAATTGCGTTAACATACCAATGTCTGGCGACAAGCTGCACTCCCTTTGGCATCGAGGTCAGTGCAGCGTCAACATAACTGTTAATTTTCAAAGCAACAGTGGTCACGACGAAACCACAACTGGCGAATCTAAATACAGTCACATTCCTTCGAATGATACTTAGAGGAGATTTCATAAGTGAGTGAAAATATTATTACCACAAGAGAAACAGCATTTAAAAGTCATTTTTTACAAGAAAGCGAAAATAACGGAATAATTCCTTCGCATTTCATCCACATATTAAAATCTCACCGTGCATTACACAACCTATTCAAGATTAACAATGGTGAAAATTAGGAAAATAAAAACTGCTGTCGCCAAAAAGTTTTGTTTAAGGAAACCAGTGCACTTATGAACTAAAGAAACCTCCAATGCTCCTGTTACATTATCGATCGACCGAGATGTTAGTGATGTCGACTGATTTAAAATTTTTAATTAAAACAACAGAAGATACTTACATCTAAATTCAGCAGATAAGGTAAAGGATTCGGATAAATAAAGGCTGATTTACACTACCAAGGAAAGCTGGAGTTAGAAAGGTTTGCGAAACGTCAGATAAATTCTCAAATACTGAACAATCGTAATCTTTGAAATCTAGCACTATAGAATCCTATGAATAGATGTGTACTATTGAGATACCTATCTAAATACTTCGAACTTTTAGAGAAATTAATGCATTTCAAGATTGACTCTTAGCGTATAAAACTCTAGGTGTTTGATACAGCCCCACTTTCCCTCCAATCTCCTGTCAACATTATTTTTATCAGTAAACTTCCTTTACAAGCATCTCCTGCGTAATAGTCCAACGTCTAACTTCAGTGCTCTTTTACAAAATCCGAATCCAATTGTATCTTTTCTTATAATTAAAATGCGAATCTTATATTAGTTGCTCTAAATATTTTCGCAAAATTACCTCCAAAGTAGTAATTAATTTGTTATAATTGTAATCCGTCAACGGGATAATAATATTTTCCAAATGTATCGAATACCTAGTAAGTTATCGTCCTCAAAGCACCGCTCTTCAGGTTCAAATACTGCACTCGCTACAGCTATCTATCAAAGGTCAAACTAACTTTGTTTCAAACGACTCTTAAAAGAATGAAGTGGACTTGGATCGTCATCTATAAGAACAGAAAATTCACAAATTATGAATTAAAATAGTTCTGACATTTGATAAAGGGTCTGGAGCATTATCAACATACTCCAACAATCTCCATCCCGTAACCGATACTGGAAAAACTGTCCTAAGTAAACACGCACATCTTTCAGTATATTCTAAGAAATTCTACTTCTAGTGGATAAACCGGTCTCAAAAATGGAAGGGTTTCGGACACTAAAGGGGAAAAACGAAATCACTGGAAAAGTGGAACGCTATGAACATCCCTAAGCTAATTCACGCTGTCGAAAAACGTCACTGATTTTCGGGATAAAAGAACAACTCATAGGTGTTAACGGAGTTGGTATTTGTCAAATTGGCAATCAATTACGCCCACGCAGAACGAGGTCTAATTCCCGCTACAAATCAAAACAATCCTTGCGAGGCAAAAATAAGAATAAACGACCCACCTGAAGGGCGGTTACAGAACGATTTCGATGCCAATCTTTCTCGAGATGTTATCCTTCTCTCTTTCTCTCCGCCTCTCTCACCATTAATCACTCGTGAAATTCTCTCAGTCGCCGCTTCAAGAGGTTGGAATAAGCCGAAAGAGGTGAGCAGCCGGGGAATTTATCGCCATCCATTCCTGTCCAAAGACTGATTGCCTCGCGTCCATGCATTTTTCCACCGCAGTTTTTCGTATCCTCGGCAGGAGAGGGCGGGGATCGGAAATTTTTTATTCTTATCTCGGCCGATTCATTCAGCCAGTTGCCGAGAGGTGGGAGGCGAGTCAGGGCGGGAAAAGAAATCGTGCAAATGCGAGGGAGTGAGTCCATCGTCACCGACCTCACCCTCTGCGACTCTTAGCCTACAGCCTCAGGCGCCGGACCGACTACGAGACCACCGACCCGCTTCGTGCTAGTCACGACTCAGTCGCGGAGTTCGTGTTACAACCGTGACGTTTTATTTTTCCTCGCCCCGTGACAACCAACCAGACCGGTATCCAGATCAGCAGGCGATGCATCTCGCGGGGGATAGGCGCAGGAAGTTACGAATTTCAAACGCTTCCGAGAATGAAACTGAAGGAAACGACCGCCCCGGAGCAGCAAAACATAAAGAAGAAAAAGGGGGCAACAAATAAGGCCTTTTAAATTATCAATCGAAAGAGGAAAAGGATTGGGAGGAGTAGTGAGTTATTGCAGAAGAAGAGGTTACCAGTATTGTGAGTTAAGCCTGATCATTAAAAACCGCGTTTTTTCCCTAGAATCACTGCTTGGACTGCTGTTCAAACAATCTGATCTTCCTGAAAAGTAAATCTCAACATAAGAGGATACTCTAATATATATATAAGATATACTAAGATAAATTTTTATAATTCCATGATGAAAGAAAAACATACATAAGAGTTCTAATAAAGACCTCTACCTTTCGGTAAGTTCATATGCCTCAATAGTCCCTATTCAATTCAATTTCTTTCGTTTCTTGGTAATCCCACCCTTTGTGTCAATATATTTTCTATCCCTTGTTATTCCTTTGAGATCATCCGCAGGACTTTATCCTGCAAATTATTCAAACCTTTCTTTAATCCTTGTAATATCTTTTGCTTTTATCCTATCATCCGTCTTTTCCCTAGTATTATACCTTCAATAACATTCTTCAGTAACCTTTCTCCTGCAATATTTGAACCACCCATTTCCTCCTTCGACGCTTAATTACTTCTATTAAAACCCTCTCCTTCCCAACCCTTCTATTCTACGTTATACCCAGACATCGAAGGTCTCCAATCTTTTGATGTCCTTCCTTCTTACGGTTCACGTTTCACACCCATATGGCAGTACACTCCACACAGGATTTTACCAATCTTTTTTTGATTCCTTTATTGATACCTCAAGTCATCAATTCCCTTCGCTTCGCAAATATTTCCTAAGCCAATGCTACCCTTTTTCGAACCTCATTTGGGCACCTCACAGCACCCAAGAGTGACTACCCAAGTAAGAGAATTTATCTACCAGGTCTAGTTTTTCCCCATCTACCCTGATCGTTAACTTGGATTTCTTTCCTTTTGTAAATCTCATTACTTTAGTAAACCTTTTTATTTAAAAACTCCCTTGCTTTATCGTTCAGTGCATCAACTACTATTTGTAAACCTCTTTCAGAATCGCACACAACAGCTATAACGTCTGCATATCTTACTGACTTCACCACTTCTCCGCCAACTTTCACTCCCTATTTCTTCCAAAATTCATTCACCATTTCCTCTGCATATACGTATATTATAAGTGATGATGATAAAGGAGAGCCTAGTCTTACTTCATCCCTAACTCTGTCCATACTGATTCCCTATTTGCTATTTAAACTCGTGCCGTTGGTTGTAAGTACATATTTTGCACCAAACGTCTACCTTTCTAATCTAAACCATTTTCCTTTAAAATTCCCGACAATCATGGTCATTGTACTCTATCGAAAGCCTTTTCAAAATCGATAAGACATGAACATATCGTACATCTTTCTTAAATTCCAGGCTTCATTCTAAAAGCACACTCATTATTATGAGCACAATCATTAGCACACACATCTTTCTCTCCCTGTTAACCGAACTGGTCTTCTTCGATTTTCCCCTTAATTTTTCCTTCATTTCTTTTATTCAGAAACCTTAACATAACTTTTGTCGCGTGAGATATTAGACTGATAGTACGGTAATCCCAAAACTCAGTAGCATTACCCTTTAACAGTTGCGGAATCAGAATTGTCCAAGCAAAATCCTCTTTCCATCACCATAAATATTTCCTAAATAAAGCATAGTAATATTTTCTACCAAAGAAAAACACGGGAATCAAAGTTTCACCAGGAAACTAGATCGTGTTTTAATATAACATATATTTAACATAAAATATACAAATATTGATGAAACTTAAAATAATACAACATATTTCACGTGAAAGCAGCATCTAGTTTAAATTTAAATATAAATCAAGGTTTTCCTTTCCATCAGAAAGGTGTATGAAAAAATTCGCCGGAAGAAATCCGCACATAAAATAAATACTTTGTTTCAATTAGAGGAACATCTTAAAGGGAAAATGTCACATTAAAAAAAACAAGAGGATAGCTAAAGTAACTGAAACGACGCGTCGTAAAGGCTTGTGAGGAAAATCTTAGAGGAAAATCTTAGAGGAAAATCTCAGAGGAAAATCTTAGAGGAAAATCTTAGAGGAAAATCTTAGAGGAAAAACATCATATTTTACAAAAAAAACATCAAGACAGCTACTACAATAACGTAGATGTGGACGCCACTGAACCATGCACGCATCATTTAATTACTCATGGCCATTTTTATAAAGGATTGGAGAAATCCCGGAGCTAAAAAAGAAAGGAGTTTGTAACTCTTTCCCGGCTTGGGATGCCGACAAACGCCAAATGTTTCTCAACAGCACTCGCGCGAAAAGGCTGAGTTTCGATTCTCCCTCGGAAAAATAATAAAGCGAGAAGCGAGACCGGGAAAGTGCCTAATGACGAAACGGAAAGTTTTAGAGAAGTTGGAGAAGAAGGATATGAGGAAAAGGAACACAACCCCCTCCCCTTCCACCGACCCTAATGGTCACCATCTGGTCAAATATAAGGGCGAAAAATAGGAGGAGGAGGCATCAAAGCAAAAATAAAGTAAGGCGTAAGGGACGTGGAGGAGGGAGAGGTAAGGGGGGAGTTCGGGAAAAAATTGAAGGAAAGCGATCCATAGCTGCTTCCCTTCCATTAGCCGAGCAACCCATTGTCTCCAAAAACTTCCTCCGCCCTAACACTCCTTGACAACTGCCTCATTTTTCATTAGCTGCGGAGAGAAGCTTTCTCCCCCAAGCGTTCCTTTTCCCTTACCTCTTCATTCCTCCCCACCCACCTCCGCCTCCCCTTCGTTTTTTAAAGTGCACTTTGCTCCTCTATTCCCTGCCGTAATTTCCATCTCCGGTAAGTATATCCTTTGAATTCCTTTTCCCCTTACCTAAACTTAAAGCTTTTAGAGAGGTCACGAATTTCTATCTGCGTCATTGCTCCGCCTATTTCGGAATAAATTGCGAGTCGACAAAGTTATTCCCAACTCGGTGTTGATTCCTGAGTCTCCTTCCGAGTGCCCCGGCCGAGATTGGTTCTTTGAAGTGAATCGTCCTTCTTTTTGGTATATTTTTCCTCGTTTAGAATAAAATGCACCTTCCTCGTCTGTTTGATGCTTGTCGTCGCGATTCCTAAGCTGCGGTGTCGAATCAAGGGGAAAGAAAGGCTTTTTCGATTTTGAGACTCCTTTCTGAGGGAACTTTAAGAAGATTGCTTTTTGCAAATCTACACTTACGATAAATATTAATAACTATGAGTTTTTTTGAAAACGCAGGAATATATCGCGAACTCCAAAAGTTGGATTTCTCAATTTTTCAATCCAACTTGAATTTCCTTGAATTGATTTATTCAGAAGAAGTATTTTAGCTACTTAATTTATGTGAAGTTAAATTCTGCAATTTTTTGACATACAATGAATGAAAAATGTGGTCCGCATGTATCTTGTCGAAAGGATCGTTGAAGAAATTACTAATGTGTTTCAGAGACAAAGATTGATGCAAAATTCATAGACTTTTCACCAGTCAAAAATATTCTTTCAACTAAATTCCAGGAACTGAAGCCTTCAAAGATCTCATTAATATGTTTTTTTTTACTTTTTCAGCGACAACAAAACACGAGCTGACTTCTTTCCCTTCAAATCAAATAAAATTAAGTTGCGGCCAATTGCCTATTTCATTAGTCTCAACCCGACATCAAAGGAAGCAATGCTTTCATAAATTAGACGCCTTACAAGATTTCCAGCTTCAGTAGAAACTCCATAAAATTCCTTCGAACCCATGTATAAGACTAATCAAACAATACCTTCTGGCTCCCATTACGCTTCGAAATAAAAGAATCCTCGCGATTTAACAACCCCATTCGATTCCGACTTTAATTTTCTCTTCATCGGTTAACCCATTTCCACAACAGACCATAAACGCCCCCTTCGAACTCCTCTTCCCCTTCCAAGCAGTTTCCTATCCTTTCTCCAGACTTTTTTAAGGAGTATTTTCCTCCTTCCTCCGACCTTCCCTCTCCAAACCCTCGGAGCCAAGACCTCGCCTCTGGGTTACACCCCTTTCCGCCCCACTCCTCCTTGAATGCGGTCGTTAGGGATGGAAAGACTTTATTTTTGAGGGATTCGCCATGAAGAGGAAGCAGAGGAAAAAATAAAGATTTTCTTCTTACCGCGTTAAGAGTTTTTGATTACAAAGAAGACGGAGAAATAGTGAGAAGAGGAAAGGGGATAGAGCCAACCTAAAAGAAAAGGAAGAAAGCGGAGGAGATGGCAGAAAAATGTCTTAACGCTCGCGTCTCATTAATGGAGAGAAAGCCGTACTAGTTTACAGCCACATTCTCCCTATCCATTCCACTTTGCCTCCCCTTGGTATTTATTTTCAGAAGGAAAAGAGGGTTAAGATACACTTTGTTAATGCTATTTTTACTTCCTTAACTGTCGCTTTGTCATGTTGGCTCCATTTGAACTCCTTTGGATGATCCAGAAAGCAAAAAGAGGAATACTTCAAGGCTTCCTGACTTTGAAGAAAAATTTTGGATAAGAAAGCGGACAATCGTGCATGGACGAGATGGAAAAGTAATGGGATAGCATAGAGAAATTTTACAAGAAGAAACAAGAAAAAGTCAAAACTTTTACCAACCACTATATTTATTGGAAACGACTATGGTTTCGACTCATAGAGTCCTGATCAGGATATCATGATGATTACTTCATGTCTTTCGCTTTTTACACTTTACACTTCATAAATATACAACGATGGTAAACATGGAGTTCGAGATAACCCCCCTTAAAAAGAAATCTTTATTAAAATACTCTATTCACTACAAAACCGCTAAATGACTCGGATGTGTTTAATATGGATCAATAACTGATAACAACCGTAAAATTTTGGGGAGAAAATAACAGAGTTGCAGGCAAATGCTGGCGGATGACTGACAGATGTAGAAAAATGAACACTGCTGCAGTGAAAACTTTGAGAAAAACAGCTTTTGTTACATTGTTAATCAAATGTAAAATAACATTAAATTTAAACTTCATAATGTCAGGAAAAAGGCTCTCCTTTGGTGTATGGTGTATATTTCAACCACGATAGCGTATTGGATTTCTTGCAATAATAATATAAATAATGATGCAAATAATGAATCCGAGATGAACTCTCCTGATGGCATTCCTGTACATTCATCTATTTCTCTTCGACTAAAGAGAATGGTCTGCACTGTGCTCCGTCATTGGAAATAATAATAGAACTCAAACGCAATTGAATTAAAGGGCGCTTTCCCTTTAGTATTGCTCTCAATTTGTCTGGATGCCTTGATGAAGGCAAGTCTTTTTTCCATCTCTCGTATAGCGACTGCTTAAACAAGGATGCGGCGGCAGAAAGAAAGAGAAGCTACTGATACACCATTTCACTGAATTAATAAAGGAACCGAGTCAGAGCAACAGGACAACAGAGGGTCCGCAAGCTTCCCGGAAAAGGCCTTTTAACTCTGAGGGTACAACCGGCTTTGCTTTAGAATATGCGAAACGGCATTCAGAGTTAGATTGATCTTACGAATTACTCATGCTTGCGTCAAGGAATTCTGGTGCCACAAACACTCGCTCTTTTTCATACTTACGCTTAACATGCTAAAATAGTATGTATATATAAACGGAAATGAAAACAGTCTGACGGGATCAGGACTCGAACCCAGGTCTCCCTGTTTCCTATTGGCTGCTCTGACTATTGAGCTATCCAGCCAGAACCTTTACCCTTTACGTGTAAAGTCGTCTCAACCTCTTTACCCTGATCATGCATTACCTGTATTCTGACAGTATTTCAACCAATTAAGCAGAAAATAAAATATTATACACATGAATTCCAATTTTAGAATCCACTCGTTACAAAAAGCACAAGATATAGTAACTGTCTTATGCTTACTTGAGATGTTAATAACTATTTTAGAATTTATATGATAACACTACTTCGACTATTTTCTTCTGAAGTGGAAAACGCAAGACTTCTCTGAAAATAATGTTCTGCACAGCATTCTCGAGAACGAATTTTCACTCGTCTCTACATAATATTCTCGAAAAATACAGAAAAAAGATGTGTCTTATGAGATGATACGGAAAAATTTCATATCGGATAGTGGTAATAATGGACTCATCTCGTTAATTTACGTAAAATTTTAAACATAGAAATAGATTTCCGTTCGTTCATTATCAAATACTCACTAAACAGGTTATAGTGAATAAGAACGTTGAGAAATAAATTCTTGTCTGATTGTCTGATCGCATAGATTCATGGTTAGATTTCCGATCGATGCAAAATAAATCGATGGGAATATTGCTTTTCCCTGAATTTCTATAAAGGAGCTTTCTGGAAGAAAATAACTCGAAAAGGATATTTTTACAGCCATTTTCTCTAGCCAAGGATTTGCTTGAAAAAAAGTATTTCTCTTACCATAGCAAATCCTTTCCTGAATACTCCACAACAGTGCAGATCGCTGCATATAGGGTTGCGTGCATTTAAGGAACCGTCTAGTTTCAAAACATGAGTATCCGAAAGGGTAAGATACTTCGACCAGATGGCACCGATGAGAACCTCATTCCCGATGGAATTTCCATGCTCCTTAGCGATATCTTAATGAAGGAATGGAATGTCCGACCAAGTGTCACCATAATGCATGCCTTTAGATGCAGCTTATCGGAAAGCATCGGCCCATGTGAGAGTAAAGGCAAGTTCAACGGTCATGGAGTCACTTTATCATCACGATAAACCGAGGGAAAGATTTTTTCCCGAGGAAAAGTTCTTGCAGCAGACTAATGGCCGCGCGACGCCTTAAAACTTCGTTGTCGAGAAGAATAGGACAAGGGGAGGACGCTTCTTTCGGGCGGCTGTGGCCATTCGTTAGGAGAGATTAACCCACGCCTCCTCACAGCTTTTCTCCCTACGTCCGAACATAACCGAAACGGTGATCCACTCCACCTGTCTGGTGGAGAAAGAGATGCCCAGGAATTAATATTAACTTCAGCCTCATCGCCCACCGCAAGGAAATGTGATACCGGATGGTCGGACGTATATAAACAAAAGGGTATACGGCCATGCATAACCACACAACTTATTGAGAGACATGAAATTTCGTAATGTACCCATAAAATAGAGAGAGTATAGATTCTGTTCCAAAAAACTAACATAATTTCACAAGCAAATTTTTTCCTCAAATACTTTCAAAGGTTACAAAAAACAGTATTCTAATCTGTTTGAAGCTGTATCATTGCTATCTGCCAATCACTCCTTTATCATATAACTGTTCCAATTGTATGTAAACAATTTCGACCTTTTTTCGTTAGTGTACGCAATTAAATGTTTATCATGGGCTTATTACAAGTAAATAATAATAATATGAGGCTCAAATACCGATTCCCTACTCATACAGACAAAAGATGGATCACATGTAACTGCAAAACTTTTCATATCTAAAAAAAATAGATGTGACAGGATAAATATTTTTTAAATTAGCGCAGTTTAGTGACTAAAAAGAAATGTAACGAAAGGATACGTTCAAATCCCACAAGAATTTAATTGGCACAAAATTTAATAAAACTTAGATATACGAAATGCGCTCTCGATAACTTTCTACTGTCCATAAATAAGATTATTAAAAGAGGCGACTTCTTCAATAATTTACTCATTATAGCGATTACGATGAAATTTCACGATCATTAAGTACCTATTACGACTCAATAAACAATAAAACAAAGGTATCGGTACGATCAAAGCAGGAAAATCGCGTAAATAAACTCAAGGAAATTTCTCTAAGTCTGCAATAACGGCTGTCACGTCGAATCTTTCCAGAGAATAACAAGGACAAGTATTAGTATCGACATGTAAATACAGACCGGAAGATATGACATACGAGATCGTTCCTTTCTCTTTCCTTCATTTAACGGTACTCCACACAAATGTTCAGCAGACCAAATGCGACTAGCGACGGGCTGATATTACCATGAAACAGAACCTCACCCAATTAAAAGAAGTTGACCCAAAATTACGTAACCGGCGTAAACCTTTTCCCCAGGCGTTCCTTTTCTTCCCCTGTATCTCGTTTTCTTCCCGTATACGAACCGTTGGTCCTGCCCTGCATTCCTCCTTGCCCTTCTTTGTAATTATTCCGACCTCGCCCACGCGCTGTTAGAGGACCCTCCCCAAAACTACGCCCACGCCGTCCCGCAGCAAGTGTCCCCCATCCGGCCTCTGCATCACACGCGCATCCGCCTCCCCGACAACAGATACAGCGAGAAGAAGCAACTCCTACTCCATCGCCGATTCAGAGAGCTCCTTCGCCTCTCTTACCGTATATGGGAGTCACACTCGCTCCTCCCGGCGAGGGGGGCATCGCTCGAGGGGTGAGAACATCGCGGACGCGCGGAGGAAGGGAGAAACCGAGAGATGCTTAAGTTGAAGAGTCGCTTCATGAGGGCAACAACCAACGACCACCTGGTTGAGGGGAAAGCGACGCCGAAGTCGCAGTGAGAGACTGCGGATTCGAAAATTACATTGGCATGTATTTTCCCCTAAAATCTCCTCCAACGAGAGATAAATCCGCAATATGAGTCTTCCTAGAGATGGAGATAAATGGGGTGAAGTTGTAGGTTCGTTTTACGACGGCTATTAAATAGGCGACCGATCAGGCCTTTCAAGCTATAAAATCGCTGATAAATGAGATGGAAATGCTTGCGACGACGACGTCGCTCTTTCGTCTTGGTAGTTAACTGCGCGAGAAAAGAGATGAAGAAAGGTTTTCAACTAAAGGTGGTGAGGAAATTAAACGAAACCTCAAACTAGCTAAAGCGTAGTATACATTCATGACAACAACAAATTTTTAATAGATGCTAAAAGTAACTCACCTATACAAAGTAAATATTAATTTTGCGAAACTAATGACAAAGATCTAACGGAGAGAGTAAATACTAAATGTTACCAGAACACAACCAATCAAAGATGGACAAGACTTGTTTCCAGAGACAGACAATTAAAACGCATAAAATCTTAAGACAATAGGATAATCATAGGATCTTTAGGATTAAAAATAAAACTAGATACTGATTTCGCCTATGCACCTGTCATCATCAAAGGCAAATTAGAAATTTCTGGTTCATCTCTGATGATGATATATTATTTAATGTTTTCATATCAAGCCATAATTAGATTGTTTAGTTTAAAATGGGTCTTTGAAAAAATCATAAAGATGCGATACCTACACATCTCCTACATCCTGACGTGTGTAAAATTTTACCACCACAATCTTCGTGACGAGACATATTAAAGAACAAGCGCACGGAAACTTCTTTCGCTGGCGCTCGTATCAGTCAGGTTTGATCTTGTAGCTGGACTTAAAAATAATTCTACCAATATGTGTCAACAGTCCATTATCTCTACGATCCCAAAGCTGACATTTACCGCACCGAAGTGAAATCTAACTATAGAATGGGAAAAGATTTCCAAGTTTCCAGAGGATCATTTTACATGACAGTAAAAAAACAGTGTATAGTAAAAAGTTTTAATGATCCAGTACAACGCTGATGTTTGTTTGTAAGTTGGGATTATAGCAGTTTCTGGAACAAAGAACAACGAAATATTGGTCCCATTTAGCTCCCTCCACGTATTAACTTCACCATTCAGGATTCCCCTTTGAATAAGGTCAAAGGTGAGGTTTCATAAAATCAGCTCACTTCACAAAATGAAACTTATATTATAGGAAATGACGTTCACTTGATGTTTGCTAGAGAAAGAGAATTGAATTTCCATTACTTATGGGAATCTTTGCGGTGCAGAGCCCCTTCAACCCACGACTTAATCTCAACAGGAACAATTATTGAAAATCCAGTGTAATTAAGCCACAAATCTGCCCCACAATTAATTAACTTCCGAACTGATACTTTACCTGATCACCTGATAACTTTATCAGCATTATTGCTACAATTATAGGCTTATATGTACCGGTAAATTTCAGAAAATCACTGGAATCATTGGAAATATAGGAAATGAGAAGACAAAAGAAAAGAGAAAATTTTAATATACAATATTAACATGATCCGAATAAAAATGTGACATATCGCATCCAGTATCTTTCCATCTCTGAAGTAGCATCGTAGCTAGTTGATTAATCAAGATTAAACTTTGATACCATCAATGAGTACATTTTCCCGGTAAAAAATATGAAGATTCCTCTCTTTTGAAATTTAAATTTAGACTAAGATAATCCTGAATAGGTTTGCCATATTGTGATGACAAATGAACAAAAAACAGAAACAACTTTTCAAAAAAACTAATTCCGTTTTTTATTATTGACTATGCAAAATTACACACAGAACAATTCGCCATTTGGTTGATTTTATTGTGATGACAATTTAGCAGGACACAAAACATTTCGAAGAAATTTAAATCGGGACAAAATCGGGAAGTTACAACTGGGTTTCAGCCAATTTTCGAGGTGGTAAACCACCGTCAATGTACGTCAAAACATATTAATTTAGATTCTTGATAAATCCTTAAAATCTCTGAATCTTTAGAAACTTCCTTCATAGGAGTTTTTTATTCAGATTGGTACAGGTACAGGATGAAATATTGACCCGTGCTGCATCTCCAAACCAGGACAGTCCCGGACGAAATGGGATGTATGACAAGCCTAGCCAACTACGAACATTTTACCCAAATTTTTGAGCTGCTTTGACTACATGCATTCTTTGAGGAGAAGTTACTGATAATAAGTTTGAGCAAAAGTCACGAAATGTCGCAGTTTCCTCCATAAACCATGAAGTAACGTCGCAGTGACGAATTCACCGTGACGAAAACTTGCGACGGCAATGGCAGGAGGTTAGTGCGTGAGCGTGCATGCATGTGTGAGCAAGGATGGAGCCGAGGCGGTGATCTCGGAGGCTGAGGAACGCGTGGGATGAGCGTCTCTTGGCTAAGAGAATGGTGGGGGCGATGGGGGAGGGGCAGGGGGGTATGAGTGAAGGAGCCAGTGGAAAGTCGGTTGGTGGAGACGGGAAACGACGTCCAAGCAGCCGCGAAGTCCACCAAGGCCGACATGCTGTATAAAAGAGAGTGAAGGAGGGGGCGGGAACGAGAGAGAAAAAGACACGCTAGCCATGTTGCCAGACTTAGCTCACACACGTACACTATAACGTGTGGGAGAGGAAGAGAGACTCCTTGTGGTGGGAAAAATGAGGAGTTTGGCCGTAGGGATGAGAAAAGAAAGGGAAAGGGGTAGGGAGGCTTGGCACGCGGATGGGCGGAAAGGGAAGAAATAGATGAAAAAGCAGCGGCATGGGAGGGAGAAATAAAGGACACTAAAACAAAGTATTTTATAGGGAGGGAGACCTGGGTTCGAGTCCCAGTCGTGTCGCTATTTTTCACACTTGTTATTCCTTAAAGTATTTTATGGCGAAGACGGAAACGTGCTAAGTAATCCTACGATTAGAAAAGTTCCCACCACAGGCCGCTATTCATGAGAACAAAATCATATCTGATTCCGAAAAAATGAGGAATAAAAAAAAAGAAAATATAATGAACTCGAGGATTGGACACAAACTGTTTTGAATGAAACAGAAAATCCCTTCCCGCGTTTTATCTCCGATAAGGTAGAATTAGCAGCAATTTGTACTCTGAATATAAATTGAAAGCTTTCATGTGAAAATTGACAGAAGTTACCTACGTCAAACACAAAGAACACACAGAACTTCTACTATTACACAATTTATATTCACTTTTAACATGGTTTAAATTAACAGAATAACGTATTTGTATTTATTTATGTTGAAAATTTGAGAATTTAGGAGGGCCCGTAATAGTTAGCGAGTTAATTGGCTAAGTTGTTAATTTCAAAGAACATAAATGGGACAAAGCTGTACAAAGAAGTAACCCCCAAAAGTGATATTTTTGTCTTTTTCTCACAGAGAATTGCAGAAAAGTCAATATAGTTAGTTTATTTAGATAGCAACTTCGCTGTTAAGCACCTCCTGCCATAGGCGTTCATTTCAGGATGATTGTTTAAGTATAGATATCTGCTTGTGGAATAGTACACCCGTTGAGTTCAACCTACTATATAAAATCTGAAAAGAAGGATCTAAAAGGAAGTACGAGAGTAGAGAAAGAGAAAGATGAAGGAAAGTTAAATAAGAGAAAAAGATGCCGGGAAGATGAAAGGCGGAAGGGGTGGTGAGAAAGAGAAAGGGTGTGAGGACGGGTTGGGAAGGAGTCGGCGGAGAACAAATATTCCCATGACGACGCCTCGCGCGACAAGTAGGAGGATTGGGTCAGAAAAGGAAAAATATAAGCCGGAGAAACGGGTAAAAACTTTTTTATTACTATTTTTGTCTCCTCGATGCATACATAAAGGAGAGGAATGGGAATTGGCTGCGATGTCGGTTCTGCTTACGTTATTGGAGAGAAATTTCCAAATATTCCGCTATGCTAAAGTGTAAACAAAATCAGAGGAGAGATGCGAGATAAAGAGGTTGGGAAGGCGGCAGAAGTGTTAGGAGGCAGTTTCCAGGAAAATTTGCGCTTCCCGAGAGCGAAATTTCCCGTTAATAAAAAAGGAACGGGAAGGAAGATTGGACCAGCTAGAAATTTCGGTCACTTCTTGGGGGAGGTTAGGGATTCTAAAAACAACAAGCAGAGACCACTTTTTTCTCCTTTCATATCCGCCGAAAAGGAAATCGTAAAAAAATTCTTTCCGGGAAGCGAAGAAACCGCCTTCCCAAGATGGAGACCCTCGTGTGCTTAGCAGACATGAGATTCAGCGACAGATTTTGGTGGTGTTCCTCAGAGGAAGGTTCCTTTCGAAAACGTCAAGATGCCTGAGGTATCGTGCGAAGGTAGAGTATTTCATGACATTAATTATATAATTCTCATAATTGGTGGATAGTCATTACGCGGTATGTCCATCTAAGGGCTAAGATAATATATATTGCGCTTTACCAAAAGGGCAAATCGCTCAAAAGTACTCAAATATAACTGATTTATATGATAAATTCTATTTAAACTCACAACACTTTTGAACCAAAGACGCACCAGAGAAAAATAAATTTAAAATAGCATTAAATGAGATGAGTTTGTGGCATCTTTAGAGCTTATCAAGTGTAATGCCCTTTCTTAAAGGGTTTTCCTCTGTTCTTATAAGATTATTTTCGTATGTGTGGAGTCTGTAATCGCAGGCGGGAAAGACTGAAGGCGAGCTATTTTCGACCTCAGCCAAAACTTCGGTATTTCTGCAGCGACTATTCGCAAGGAAGTGTTTAGGCGTGTTACAGACAGGAATCCGAAAGATGCTATCCCGGCAATGCGAAGAACGGCTCCGGATGTTGGGCTTCGAATTAGTGCTTTCTAAAGAAAGACATAAAATTTAGAATTTCCACTGTTTCCTCTCTCAATACGATATACGTGCGTCATATTGAAAATATTTTTATTTTTACCATATATATATGTATCGCCTTTTAAAAATTCGATGCTTATAATTCTCCTAAACTTCTTCCACGTAACTTAATTAGCTGAAAGCTGACTTGAATTTCTCAATTCGGATTTCAAATAGAAAAAAAATTTGTATTTCCTCTTCTTTCAAAATTTTGTAAGTAGGACTCATTGAAATAAATGAAAGTTTTCCAGTTTCAACTATCGTTATTTTCTCTTTTGAGATGTGAATCATGTTTCAGCAAGATGCTGAGAGGATTTATCGACTTTGTCATCGCGGTGATTAACTTACCCTTCTGGTTACGTTACGCAACCACCATGTGTTGCACTTTTCCCTGAATCATGTTTCTGCTACGACTGTTATTACTTAGCTCTCCTTTTGGCGGATGCATCATGATTACGTAAAATCCTTCGAATAGGCTTTCTAAATGAAAATTCCAACAAGCCTCACTACATTCCAGTGCGCCTCTTAAATCCATATGGATCTTAATTAATAAAAAGAGTAGTTTAATATGGAATTATAGACTCGTACAAAATGAGAACTGTAATTTCGATGTGTAAGGTATGAGTGAAGATTATTTTTGACAGATAATGTTGTTTCTTACTTTGAAATTCACGAGTCAAATCTATACGATGAATCATCAAATAATTAACGTCACCCTCTACGCTGAGGTCTTCCAAAAATAGAATGATATCAAAGGGTGCATCCAAATGATTTTTTGAAGAAAATATCTTTTGATGACACGTGCAATGCACTTACATTACTTTGGACTCACTGCCTCAACGGAGACGTTTTTTTGAGTAGTGAAAGCATTTCAAGCATAGCGAGATTTAGGTAAGATTGTTGCTCCGACAAGGTTTAGCGTATTAGTATACCGATGTAAATATTACTGGTAGAAATTAAGTGCAAGGAAATCTACTGTCTAAGATTGACAATGTCACAGAATAATTACCTCTTAATGATAAGATGCCTCGATGAGTAGCTTTCAACGGTCAAAGTATCGTCTTTATCTAGTATATACAGTCCTATTGTGACGAGACAGAATTCTACGAAGAACCTTGAGAAATTTCGATATAAAAGAGAAATTATCCCTGCTAAAATGCGAAAACACCCAAAAGAAGAGAAACGACATGAGATGAAAAGATGTGAACTGAAGATAGAAAGGCGAGAGAAGACGTGCTGTTAACCCTTTCCGTCGAAGAAAACATTTGCGGCTTCTGAGAACGAATGAGCGGATGAATCTGCAACTGAGGAAATCGTGTATGCGACAACCGGTGGATCAAATTATGTTCGAATATGCTGGCGAAACTGTAAAAAGAGGGGATGACAAAACAGATTAAGGCAATTCCCGTGCTTAGCGTAACATCAGGTAATGACATAATTTCTTTTAGTAAGTGGTACAGCATTTCAAAGGTACCTATTTGATGTAATTTATTAATTACTTAATTTGAACATTTTCTCCAAAAGCACCAACTGAATAAAATTTATACCTTATTATTTTACAGTAGCTCATTATGAGGACGCAATAGAAACATAAACCATCTCAAGTATTTTATACAGTATGGAAAATCAATTTTCGATGCCAAAACAAAAAGTTAGAAAATTTTTAAAGGAAACTATCACAGTACCAACCAAAAATTTATCCATCTTGGAAAAAGTTTTATAAAGATACATTTCAGGAACGCAATAGCTGAAATATTTTTCGAAGATTCCGATGGATTAAAGATTTTTAGGACTAATAGGACCTTGTAAAAGTTAAGATCTACTAAAAGCGTTACTTGGTTACAGAGCTTTCTTCGTTACATAAATGTACGATTTCTATGTGAATTAAATCAAAGACATCCGCCCAATATCCATACAAATTTAAAATATTGTAGAAAGTGATGAAATTCTAAAAAGGAACAAAACTAAAACAAGAGAAGAGAAGGCGAGGTTTTAGAAGATAGAATTATATCAAAGACCGTTACGTAAAAGGTTATTTGAAAATCCAAATATTACATTTAAATAGACCTCATTAAATTCTGTGAGTAAACTCTAGTCTCCTATTCTTGGTTTCATCTTCCAGATCGATGAGACATTCAGCAGATATTTGAAAGTACCGGAACTGTGTCATGCCTATACTGATTCGTAAAATTATAAAATTCTTAAAAATTTTTCAACTTCTTACAAAATCCTCGCTAGGGGAACCCGTTCCCATCATCCTACGCTAATCCGTTCAGATGATGGAAAAGTCCACCAAATCTCGCCTTTTCTTCGCTTTGTAACTAAAGGAGCTGAACGTCCTTGAACTGACCATGGGAGACAAAACGATACGGAGGAAAATGCTAACGTAAATGCTTCCCATGGAAGTTTATCGGACTTCCATGGGGATTACAAAAACGGGCGAGCGCACTTCCAAAATAATAATCGGCTAGAGAGAAAAGTAATGAACCGACGGCAATAATAAAGGGAAGCAATGAGACAGGAAAATTAAAGAAAGCGAAAGGGAAGATTAGGAAGGGAGAGCGACATATTCGAGAGTGTGGGGAAGAGTTAAAAATATGGCGGAGGAGAAAGGAGAGAGAAAGAGTGATAGAGAGAGAGGAGAGTAAAAGAGCTTGGGATGAAGAGAAATGAAAGGTAGGAAAATGGACGCAACCGGAACTCATGGTGAAAGGGATACGAGACGAAAAGAAAATAAAAACGAAGATTGGAACGAGGAGAATGCTAAGACGTTGAATGAAAGAATGAAAAACATTGAAGGAGACGGAATGATAGGGACGTTAGACGGAAAAGAGATGGAGATAGGCGGCAAAAGGGGAGAGGAGGACAGAAGGATAGAGGCAAAGGCGGACGAACAATTACATTACGGAATAAATTGAGCATTGAAAGTTTTTTTCTTATACATAATTCAACAGCAAAAAAGTGTTACTCGTAAGAATACACATGAACTATAGAAAAAATCATTGTGGATGATCACGGACAGACATCGCGATGGCATCTTTCAATGAAACGAGGGCAAGGCAGATTACAGCAAACGATTATAAAAATACATTGTGATGCCTCATTAACAGAATAATGATTATAATGCATCCAAATTAACACGTAAGAAACTTCGAACGTAGTGCATGAATATTATCTTCAGTTCCGGGAGTTCAGTTTCAGGAACGTTTAAACTATCATTAACTACTCTTCACTTCTGTAATGGGCGGTGAAGAGGTGTTTTTCGTAGGTGTGCGCCTAGGCGGACGCTACATAGTTCTTTAAATGGCATCCGACCTGTTATATGAGCATCCGATTTTTTTGAGATATTTGGAAGCCTTGCGCTACAGTTTTTAAAGGTCCACTGTTTTGAATGGGACTTTTCCGATTTAGACATATGATTCCCGTAAAACTCCTTCTCTCGATTTGGATGAAAACTCCGATGAAGGAAACATCGGAATATTCGGATACAGAAAATAAAGATAACTCAAAAATCGAAATTAAATGACATTTCGAGGCTGCATACTCATTTTTGCATCAAACAAGCTCATAAAAACGATTAAAACAAACCGTTCAAAAACCTTCCGGCTTTTTTCGGCTTCAACCTCATCCAAATTTTGTATATTACAGCTTGTTGCTGTAGAGATTATGGTGACCGTAAGTTTTTACGTGTTATGATACATATAGATGCAAATGGCGAGACGAAATTACTATGTTCGTTTCTCCAAGTTACATAGGAAGACCATGAATTTATTATTCATTCTATCCTCGGTATGGTACAGCTGCCTTATCCTAACCCCCGTAGCAACTATATTTGCGCCCAAATATGAAAAATATAGAGAACTATGGCAATAGAAATTCCTTAAATAACTGCTAATTTGAACTAGTAAACTGGATGATCAGAAAGAAAAAAGAAGAATAAAATATGGCAAAAATATTAAGCTAAGAGGAAAGGAGAGGGAGATGTGGAGTAATGGAAAGAGAGAAAAGGACTGAGGCGAAAAATCGATGCTAGTGGATGTTAGGAGTGGAGGATTTGGAGCGTCGCGAGGGAGATGAAGGCGATGAAATGAAAGGAGATGATTCCATAAGACAGTGGGAATATGGGCCGTTCAACCGCAGAATGCAGGGAATGAGTTAAAGGGGGCCCAGATTAAAGCGTCCGTCCCTCTGTTATTTTAAGAGCAAGGATTTCCGTAACTCCTCTCGCACACGGGAAAAGCATCTTGAGGTGAATTCTGCCTCGTGAAAAGAGCAATGCAATGAAATGCCCGAATTCAATGACGCGTTTCAATTCCAAAGCATGCCTCGAGATTACTCTCCACTCTGCCGGCATAAAACGAACTTACTATGCGCATCAGAGGGGAATGTTGAGCTTTGAATAAATAGGAGAGGATGAAAGGAATTATTCCACCGCGTGTGTGTAGGGGAATCTGTGAATAGATGGAAAGGCACTGCTAGTTACACTTTCGTGATAAAAGGGATGAGGGAAAAATTATAGGGAGTAAACGCTACCTCGATTAGAAAATCAACACAAATGAAATCAATTGCAGAGGGCTTTACCGTGCGGAAATCTGTGACAATGGAATGTATGGCTTATTACACTACATATTGTCCACAGAATATAATTAAAACTACCATTGGAAAAATGTTATGCGTATTTTTTCCTACATTTTCTTATCACCAACAACCATTCCACGTCCAGCGGTGAAATGTGGCTCTCACTTGTAGCAATGCTAAGTAAATCACTACCTCTACTTTTATTTGGAAACGAACAGGATGATGAATATCAATTCAGTAATTGCAAGATTATTACTGTGCTACAATCGAATAATTACAGATGAACAGCTCATTTGAACACTTAATGATAGAACATCTATTAGGAAAATCTATCATGAAGATCTGGGTTCAAGTTCCACTCAGTTGGATATTTTCCCTTCTATTTATCCGTAGGTTTTGGAGCGCAAAGTACTCTAGCCTGATCCTTCATCAATAATCTGTTTAACTCTTTAAAGTATTTGGTAAAATAAGAGCTTATCCATCATAGAAAATGGTAGTTTATTTTAATCTATGCTAAATCTACGTTATATCACTTCCACCTACAATAGGATATAAATAAGATATATATAATTTATCTTCGTAAATAAAGTAATCCAACTTAATGGAAAAACTCAAGCGTAGGTCACTTTCTACTTTCGTTTCGGAATTCAGCTGAATATCCTTAATCGTAGAAACAATCCACACAACCGCTTCGTTCCGCCTCGTCATCCGTCTTGTGGAACAATTCGAACGCAGCTCACGCGAGAAAACGAACTCGAAATTCTTTCCCTTAAAGACTCTTTACTGCGCTAGGCAGAGTGGAGATTCGCTGGAGCAAACTTCATAGGATGGCTTTCTCCAGCACCACTGCAATGCCCATTTATAGTACGCTAACCCCTTTCCTCCGCAAACCGTCTTTTAATTCCTCATCCTCCGCACCCTTTATCCCCTTCAACATCCCGTCAGCCCCTCTCTCCACCACTCTCGATGTGCGCCATACATCCCCCAGGGACTTACTCGTTACCCTGACGACGTACCCCCAAGGAAGGAGGAGACAAAACAAAAGAGATGAGGGAAAGAAAAACGAGAGATCGAAAAACCATCTCCCCTCTTCATCATCGCACCCTTTTTTCTCTCATAGGAATCTAAGACGAGGTGTTCCACTTCCACGGTTCTCTTCTCCACACCCCATCCTCCAACACCTCTATGGATTCCCTTGTTTCCGCCGCACCCTAAATGAACTACCGAAAAATCCCCTAATTCTAGCGTAAACATTCCGAGAAGAAAACTTAGAGCTTAGCAAAGATATTCATAGACTCAACCAGGGCATCGAACCGGAGCCGAACCGAAACCGTAAAAAAACTTATTTTTTCCGGAGCGAAAATCGAACCCGAATCGAAGAAATTGAAATTCTTCTACCAGGCATATACTTGTACATATGACCTATACATAACACCGTTATTTATATCGTTCCGACTAAAGGTTCCCTATAATGCACGTTATACTATGTATTTGGAGGAAAGTATACTAAACGTGTAACTACGATTTGCAACTAATTATTATTAAGCTTTACTCTAAAATTTAGTGTAGTGTAATGTAAATCATAAAGTCTAAAAATAACAAAACCATATTAAAGAGGGATAAAATATTACACTGATCGGAGCGAAAAGAACCGGTTTGACATTGGCAGAACGATAGAGACCGGAATAGAACCGATTTTTTTTCGTTGAACCGGAGGGAAAACCGGAAAGAATTTTTTTATAGTTAGAAGTTATGGGCATAACCCTCGATTATTCGAATGGGGAACAGTGAACTTGAACCCAGGTAATTCTTTTAAGATATAGCAGTTTATGATTTCTTTTCAGATGCTGTAATTGAGTGTTTTCCACCAAGACCCAAAGAAATCCGCAGTATCACTTCGCTACCGCTTGAATGAAAATGTCTTATTTGTGACGGTGGAGCAAAGTAGATTGTCGAAATCTGAGAATTTCTTTGTTTATTAGTTTAATATTGATTGAATGATATATTTAAAACATTTTCCATAGAGAAACAGAAAACAGCGCGACGACAAGTAGAGAAGGGTTAAAAGTAGAGAGTGGGTTTCCTTTTTTCGTCACTCCCGTATCCTTTTATCCTCACCCTGTTCCGATGGTTATTCTTCAAGGAGTTTCCGTTTGCGAACGGCAGCGCCCCTTCGCGAGCGGACGGCACCTTTAAGGAACAATGGCCGGAGCATAATGGAGAGCCGAGAGGTTCCATTTCGTTTTATGCGACCTCCTCTCGCTGATTAATGTCTGCGAAAAGGTGTAGTTACACGTACGCCGGTGCAATCGGCGATGTTCATCTCTGAGGGAGAGAGTGGCGCCGCGGACGGGAGGAGGGCGAAGGAGGGATGACTCGCGCCGAAGTGACCATATGGCTTGTATATTTACGAAAGAGATCATGCTGAAAAGTCCGGCGCGAATAGTGATTCGGTAGGCGTATTTATGGACCAGTAACTCCAGAGAGAAAACGAAATCCAAGCTCCCACAGCCTATTCTTGTGAAAGAAAAATCCTTCGATGCTTGGTTTGCTCACTCGTCCCAAAAATCGATAGCGATATTGGTGTGGATGCCTTATGTTTGTATTTTTCCAGATAATCATGATCTCTCCACTTTCATATGCACAACAGTGAATTCGTAAGTAGAAATACACGAAAAATTAGTCGGTTCGAGTCCACTGGAAGCGTAACCTTGAATATCTCTTATTTTGTTTTACATCTGTAATTTGGACATAACATAATTTTAGAGAGTAAGAGGGTAGAGAGTATGAGGGGAAAGAGTTTCTAAGACAATAAGATTCTCAATATATCATCTTTAGACGAAGAATGATATTTGGCATACATCTGAAGATGAGTTTTCCGAAAAATCAGGTAATATTACAATTTAGGCGTTAAAAGAAAGATTCTTATCTTATTTCTTACATCTCTATATCAAATGAAGATTAATAAAATATGTAAACAAACTGAAAGGTGAATATGAGTCCATTGAGAATCTAGCTTAATACTGCGATTAAGCGAAGGAGATTTTGGTAAAGAGAGTTCACGAAATGTTTCCTTTTTTGGATCTTGCGAGCGTGACCAAGTATGAACATGAGAATAATAAATTTACTCCTTTCACTTATGCCACAGGGTAAGGTTGAATTTATTCGGAGAGAATTCTCGTTGCGACATGTGATTAATGTTTTACGAAAGAGCTTATGCAGAAAAAGGCTATAAAAAGGAAACTAAAGGAGGAAATGAATGTGAATTCACGATAGATGAAGCAGTAAAATCTGCTATCATCACTATCAAAGGCTACATCTGATAATTCCTAACTATCTAACGCTTAAAATTAAAGGACAGATTGAAAAATTTTGAGAGACGTCAAATCTCTTATATTCAACAGTTAAACATAGTGAGCGGCAAACTTTCCAAACACCGCAAAGGCAGGGTTGAATTCTAAAGAGAGTGGCCCACATCAGAGACTGCTTTATAGACAACACAGACACCTAGAGTGTGTCTATATGCCATGTTTTCATGCTATCGAGAAGCCTTTTGCATTAGACGTGCCGATGAAATGGCCATTCAAAGACGAAAACACGCGCAGTACACTCTATGAACAGAAATAAAATCAAATCGCTAAATATCTTTTGGATTCTCAAAGCATTTGCTCGTCATATAACGGCGTGTAGGCTTCCTCATAATCTCTCACGAAATTAAACTCAACGGAAAGTGCATAATAATGCCGAGAGATTCAAACACTCAATTCATATTTGCTTCTATACTACTATACACATAAGCCGTTTCATCTACGAATTCAGAAAATAGATCATTACTCCCTCAAAATTAAAAGCTTCAAACAGACTACTTACTTTTAGGAAACCAACAGCAGGTAAAAGGCAGGTTTGATAGATAAACATAGAAAATTGATTGTATAAATAAAAACGAGAACCAAATATAAGGATTCGTTCTGATACACAAAATGAAAAGAGAGAAAAATAGGAAGGGAATATTCACGTAAAACACGCCTAAAGTAAGAAAGATTAGCGTAGGCGACGAAAACATTCACTCGCACGAAGAGTAGCCACTCTAAAAAACGAGACGCAGTAATAAAAACATCCATAGCCATTCTCTCCTTCTATTTCCCTCTCTCCGATACCATACAGTTACAAATCTCACTATCCGACGACCATAAGCCACCGATTGAACATGGAAGGACGGGCGATGGAAAAAAAGAGGCGAGAGCGCATCCCTACGGAAACGAAATCTGTTGATTTAACGACTTCGCTCTCCGATCTGGACCACGAAGCTGGTGGTCCGTTATCCGTCCACGACTGCACTGCGGATGAAGGAAGGGGGGAGGAAGATAAGGGAGAGGAAACTGGAAAGGCAAAAATGATTAAATCGCCTAAATAACAAGCATACCCCTTTTTCCCCTACCGATGATTAGGATGTAGCAGAGGACGGGTGGAATAAAAACTACTCCAGAATGAGAAATATAACAGCTCTTTGCTCAAAGAGCAGCCGATCTCTCAAGAGGGAGGCGATACGCACGCTAATACTATCACATGTTTTTGTGTCGGCAACTTCACAAGTTTCGTCTTTATTCGGGAAAATTAACCTCAAGATTATCCGAAGGATAGTACGCGAAGAGGAAACTTTCATTGTTTAATACGCTAGTAGTGAAAGTATCACGCAGTCAATGGTCACCAGAATATTGCGCACTACCCAGTCAAATAACTTACCATAGCTTTAAGTCCCCGATTAGATGATACGGAATCTCTGTCTGCATTACGATAAATTACTAACGTTACCCGTGCCTTGAAATAAATGACAGTGCTAATTTATGTATGAGAACGAAGGAGCGAAAGCTACAACTTCCAACTACTGGAGAGTTAAAGACGTTTCCGAATGATGAAAGCTGATGCGTCAACCCATAACGAAAGGTACAAAACTAAAATATTTTATTTCAATTTGGTAATGACATAGGATCATCAGGAATTTCATTAGCCTCAAACGATTGTGCTCATGCTTATCAAAAGGACACAGCCATTTTATGGATTCTAAAATCCAATTGCTAATCAATTCCGCATATCAAACTTATAGCCCTATCGGCTCGAAAAAAAAATATTTCACGAGCCATGTGTTACATTAAAGAAGAAAATGTAACATAAGTTTCAACCTTATACACCTTACCCCGCAACTTCCAAACGCGCATCGTACAGATCTGTTATTAGAACATACGACGACCTAAACAAGCGTATCACTGATCTTATAACCAATAGTAAGACACAGCCTAATGTGACGAAATTTAAGAGTAATCATACGATTTTCCCGCTAAACAGTTTATCGATCCTTCAATAAAACAACTCGCAACATCAAGATTTACGTAATTCTCATCTCAATAGAGAGGTAATCGTTCGTAACTTATGCTTTAAACTTACACACGTATGATTCCAGTATACAAACAGGGAGAAACGTAACGGTCTTTCCAAACGACCAAGTAGCGGTCCCGGTATAGTTAAGAAGGAAGAGAGGCTGACGACTCCATAAGCTCACCCCTTCCACCGCGGAGACTTGACTGATGGGAAAGGGTGAAAAAACGGTGAAGAGAGAGAACCTAGTCTCGGAGTAGAGGGAGAGAGGACGCGTCAGATAGGCCTCATTTCCCATGCGTCATGACTACCACCAACTATCAACCAAAGAGGACCTGCGCAAGAGATGCAAGAAAGTAAAGTAAGGACGGAAGAGCCGAATTCAGACTTTCAGCCGCCCTGAAGTGGAAGATTTGTGTCCGCCCCCACTACACTTACTCTACGTAACGATCTTAAATCCTCACATTTCTGGACCATTAACATTCGAAAATATTACTAAACATTTGTCTATGACTATTTTTCACTTGTGTAATTGATTTGCCTCGCTTAATTATTAATTTCTGTTAATGGAAAGTAGCACACAGAAAAAAAAATGTTTGTTGGATGAGACCGGCACAAAGCATAGAAAATCTAACCCAAAAATATCTTGTAAACACGCTCATTCCCTTTCTTCGGGGACATAACGCTTGGAAAAAGACTACTTCGCTAACATGATAACGATTGGGCCCCTTCCGGATAATACTAAGCAGCTGTTATTTTTCAAGTGGATCTTTATGAGTGATAAGGTTTGCTATTATATTTAAATGGGTGAGACAGAGGTGAGTCATTCTTGCCACATTCTCGTCGGGCCGCCCCCGACCTGGCGAGGAGACTGTCTTTTTTTACATACCGTTTGTTTCCTACACTCACGAGAAAAGCACATCTCCCTTGTCCAGTTGAAAGAGCTTGTGTGCCTGTCTGCACAGAACGGAGGGGAAATACCCATAGTGGGTGAAAATCAAGAGGGGTGGCTACTCGTATATGCCTTAGCTTATTGGCTTTTAAGCCACCTAAGCCCCTTTCTAATGTATGTACTCTTAGGAAGGTAGGCTCGCCCAGACCGAAAAATTACTTCTTCGCAGTGGTCATGAGCTTTCACAGAACCGTACACCTTCGAACGGACTCCTTGTTGCGTTTCTCTCCTCATCTTCCTACACCATCTTATCTCCATCTACTAAACCCTCCCCATCGGTGAGGAAGACACAGCTAATGCCTTTGAGTGACGGGGAGGGAGCGGGTGTCCGGTGGGAAAGAGAAAGTTTCGCGGGGGTGATAAGGGAAAGAGGCGATACCAGAGGAATGCGACTCGGAGAGGGGTGATATGTAGCCTTTAAAAACGAATCGGCGCGATGAGTCACACTTGCCGTATAAAAAATAACGGGTTTCAAAAGAGCAATTCCGCTCGATCATTCCCTTTGATACGAGACGAGAAAATATGTACCATGAAAGGTCTTTTTGTGTTCCGCTCATGATAAACATATGCGATGACGCCTCACTCAAAGCGAGATAATATAATGCGATATAGCGTTTAAAATTAGATTCGACTCAATAATGTTGAAATATTGTAATTGATAAAATAGAAATTGCTAACCGAAAACCATCCTTGTAACAAAGGAACTTGCCGGAATATTACGGCGGATCGACATAAAATTTATCTATGTATAATCCATAGAAAAGCTTAAATTTGAAAACAATCCAAGTGATAACACCCTATTTCCTGCTATATTATTTCCAGCATTCCAACATTCTGGTATATCGTAGAAATTTTACGGCTCAAGAATGTTGAAAACAACAATTTAATTGGACAATTATTGTGTCAGAAAAAATTAAGTGCATCAAAATACAGGTTGAAAAGGATGGTCCGCCATTACGCTTCGTAAAACTAACGTTAATGAACTATTTAATGTATTAATCGAGTAACACTCATCCGTCTATTTCATGATTTATTAAGCTGCCCGATCAATGACCGGAGAGTGGCACTTACAGAATAAGTAGGGCAAGTCCTCTGATTCAAATCCCAACCATTTTATAAGCATATAAAAAATTTAACACAGTGTTCTATAAATAGTCAGAAGTTGAACAATAAACAGGATGATTTAAGTGAGGAGGGAAAAAGAGTACATACATTAAACGTGCCCGTATTCAATACTGTTCGATAAATAAAAAATCTGGTGAGAAGTCGGTATTAAATCAAAGAGAGTTGAAAAAAGTAAAAATGTGGGATTTTCTCTATTCTAAGGGAAACAAAAAATATTCCAATCCTTTCCAATTTGCAGGATATTTATCAACAAGATTCGAAATTCGATAAAAAGTTCATCAAGCAAAACAAACAAGCCTTTTCAGTTCGCCAATTACGTGACGAAGCGCTGAATATAATAAAATCAGTTGAGTGACCTTCTAGTATGCCCATTGGAAGAGATAAAACCATGTCCGAAATTGCCGTGCCGTAACTATTACTCCGATCGCTACGGATCGATGAAAAAAGGCGTTTTTAGGAATAAACAGAGCAGTGCTGGCGTAAACAGTATGGGACCGTGGGGCTTACTACTCAAACGCGCTGTAAACGGCACACTACAAAATGAAAACTCGCCATAAAAGAATCCATTAAGACGAATATAAATAGTCTGCAAAAAGGGAGTAAATACGGCACTTTACAACAAACAATGACTGTATAAGGATAGAGAGGTTGTTGTGATCAGCAATGGAACCGCCGAGCACTTTGGCAGCATCAAGGACGGCTATTCTGCAGCAAGGCAATACGATGAGTTGCTGCGCTAAAAGGCCAAGTCCAGCAATTCATTTCCCGAAGAACTGACGAACAGAATGATTGAGAGCGAGTCATATCCAGGGAAAATAATTACATAGTACTAAATTCTAGTTTACAAACTATGGAATATAAGAGCTGCGTTTGTATTTTAAAGGTAATATACGGGTAGCTGAAGTGAAAACAAGATGCTTGGACGAAAAGTGACGAAGAAATTGGAATGAAAAATTGAAAATTAGGGAAATGCCTCACTAAAGAATGCCACAAGAGGTGAATTTTTCCAACATGACTTTAAACCGCTTGGGATTACATGAAAATGCTAGCAGATATAACGCTTTTAAACGCCAATCAGAAATTGATGACTTGTTCTACGTCTTAAATAAAAATGGTAACGCCGAATTAACGAATGCGATGAACCGCAACTACTTCTGACATGAACTTCAACCGAGGAAATATGCGGTCCATCCCCTGATTTGATGCAGCAATTCGTCCGCAGACGGGTGGATATAAACTTCAAGCAACCAAAAACTGCAACCGGCCCTCTGGTTCCAAGTGTTAGGTGAACTGCGAGGGAAAGGGTTAATAGTAAGAGACGGGGAAGAAAGGGTGTTGGAACGAGAAAAAGGACATGCTTTCACGGTGGGCGAAATTAGGGAAACAATGGTAAGAGAAATAAAGAATGAGAAGAGTAGATAGTAGAGGGACCACAGACTGAGGCTTGTTAACCACTTTATCCCTAAAAACTACCCCGAGCCATTGCGAAAGACGGCGAGATACAGAGCGACCTCGGCTCACGACCGTGAAATTAAACGCAAAATACTCTCTCTTTCTCGATGCAAGAAGCAGTAAAGGCTTCCGCTCCCCAACCCCTATAAAAATTTTCCTCCTCTCGGCATTAAATTCTTATTTTTTCGTTTTCCAGTTGCTTGGAGCTTCGATGGACCCAGAGATGTTCTTGCCCTCGATTGCTAAATTTCAACGCTTGGACTCGGGTGATAATCATTTAAGAGCGTCCTTTAATACCGAAATTCTTTGCAGACATAGTATATTCGACTGAATGTCACGGATAAGGCTTTCCAAGAGCCCTTGATGAGAAGTGAAAATGGAAATTAACTACATAGAAGGTACTCAGACTACGGATAGTCTGATTAGAGCAATTAAAATTTCAAACTATCGTATAACTTTCCTAGCGCTCGGCTGAAACTTAAAGCGAGTTTCAGAATGAGCGTAATGATACTCATGCACGCAGTTATACTGCTACCAAGGAAAAGAGTGGGTAATACTCTGTGATTAAAGAAAAACCATTTGGTCGCTTTTCTAAATATCACTAGAGAATGTAAAGGATAGCTTTATTTCATTACGGGAGCCCAAATGGAAAAGCATGGAATAGTTTCTGCGCTCATAGAGCCAGACATTAAAGGTAATAATAGTTTTCTATATGTACATCAAATGGATGCATGTAACTTATTAAAGAAGGAAAATTTCGAAAGACAAAAATAGCAGTAAAATCGAGATAAATGAAAAGAGTTTAAAATAACTGAAAAGATTATCAGAAGACTCATTAAAGTACTCAGCTTCACCATTAATTATTCATTCTTTATTATAATTCAATCGACTTATTTAGTACGATCAAGAGAATACATTTGGGAATCGATATTGCAATGGAAACTTGCATCAAAGAAATGTATCCGTGTCTCAAATGAATGTCACATAGATCATTAGAAAAATAATTCAAAATAGAAGCCGGTTTTCTATTTTCAAAAACAAACAGTAACGTAAAAGTGATAATTAAAAGCACTAAAATGTTAGTGGTACTCAGTACGGGAACGATGTGAAATGGAATTTAATATTTATTTCAATTGAAATGGACAACCCTTGGAATCTTTTGTAGCTGGAATGAACGGATTGAATCGTTGATTACAAGAACAGATTAGGGCTTAGAATCATCAAATAGGACGATAAAACGCAGAGGGAACTGACATTGATTGTTAATTTAGTCGGAGAGTAGGAACTACGGAATATTCTGATAAAATTTTAAAACAAGAGGAAATTCCAAACAGCGCCACCAAGATAACCTACTCACGCAATATTTGGGTTAGAAAGCATTTCCGCAATGAACAACGTATATTCCAATATGCGGGACGAAATTAAATGTTAAAAGCATGCTCACGTGCCCACGGTAAATAGAACTACAAAAGAAAATGAATTTAGCTGCAACTTATAGATGGCCGAAAGCATAGATTTTGAAAGAGGATGGAATGCAATGGTCGGAGAAAGAACGGAATCCAAGATAAGGAAAAAAGCAAAGGTTCGTCAATGATTTTCAATGCAATGGACGTCATGACGGATGAATTTGCATTCGATCGGAACTCCTGGTCTTATTTTATGAATTCGTGAACGATGCGGCGGATAAAGTAGAAAGGGAGAAAGAACGGCAAGAATTCGTCGCTGAATTCATGATGGATGTAATCGCTCTCCTCGCTTAATCTATCAGACCTTTTAGGTCAGCCATTTTTCCAGATCACGCTAAATATGCATGAGGCATTTATGGAGGTGCCAATTCCTTCCGTTCGTTTAAGTTTCCGGTAAGTTTTCTTACTTGCATTTGAAAACATGAATTACTCTGGAAATAAAAAAGCCAGGGATACATGAATATACTTCCATACTTCTCATCTGGTGGCTAAAGTAACTGATTTCTTTCTTGAAATTCCTTGGAGGATTAAAAATTTCCTTTCGATCCTATCTCACTGAAAGTAATTTTCTGATTGAGTTTGAATGCTGTTTCCTCGACCGAGGTATTCATATTGAGCTTATTCGAACATAAGTAGAGAAAATCGATCGATCTGAAGGAGCTCGAAATTAATCGCAATTCCTATTTATCGAACCAACATTAAAAGCATCTCCGCATTAAGTGTAAATTGATTGGGTTTACTTCAAAGATCTTCCTCTCTTCTTTTTATCTTCAAAGATCTTGAATAAAGGAAATAAATTTCTTAATCTTTCATAAGTCGCAAAACGGTTTAAAACGAAAAAGTACCTGGTTTGAGCCGTAAAAAGTATCGCATACGAGTTAAAAGATGAACCGTGGCATTCCCAAGAAAAGGAAAATGCTGACATTCCCATGGAACCAACCGTTTCTTCTGTCCAAGCGCAACATTACTTTTCGGCAACTTACAGAATTTTTAAAAGTGAGGCAGAATTGGAGAACATACGGAACAAGCGCACTAAGTGGGCTGACTCTGGTTGAATTTTCCACGAAAGATATGCCGACGGAATCGGTCAATTTCTCTCTTTAGTTATGCTAAATTGTTACTAACAAAGCCATAAACCGATTCTTCGTTTTCCGATCGTGAATATTATTCGATTGGAATCAGGGTTCGATTAAAAAAAAAAAACTTTTTGGAAATTCGGTCCTGAAAGTCTCGCTGCAGTTCAGAGACAAGCAACCTGATATCACTTGAATAAAAATCAAGCCACAACCTTTCGCTCACAAACGACAACTTTCGCTTTTCGAATTTAATTTTTCCAGTTCTCATAGTAATCGATAAACAGGGATTTGAGATTTGCAGTCCAGATCAAGGGACTATAAAAAGTGGATTGGTGGGAATAACATGAGGTAGTGGGACATTACGAATGAGGGAGCCAAATCTCTAAATGCCAAGTAAAGAAAAAGAATGAGAATAAGTTGTTATCGCCAGACAAAAAATGCCCCTTAAACTAGCAATGAAAACGCGGGTCCAAGTGATGGGACTGAGGCAGTTTTTGCACGTGCCCCATGGACCAATGTATCACTCACATTGTCAGATGATGCTATAAGCATTAAATACATATTTTCAATAACTGTGAGAGATCGATACCGGGGTCCGGTATTATAATGTTTACTTAAAATGGAATTTAACTAAAGTTCACTATAGAGCCCAGTATTGCATTGTTTTTATAGAGTTAAAGTGAAGATTTTCGTGCTTCTCCATGCTGATTCATCGTATATATAAATAAGAGATTTACTATAATCTTCACTTTATCTCTAAAAAAAACATTATGATACCAGGCCTTAAAGTGAACTTTAATTAGAGTACATTTTGAGTATACATTATAATACCGAGTGTCTAAAACGAAAGTTGCAAATGCCAAACATAGGAGACATTGGAAATGTTAGTATGGCTTAGAATGGCAAAGACAAGTAGAAAAAATGCAACAGAGGTACTAGAGACGGTCAAGGAGTGGAGGGTCTTCATTGAAGTAAATAAACGGTGACAGAGGATATGGGTGGGTCAAATATTGAGAGGAGAGGGATTGCTGAAGAATTTAATGGAAGGTAGAGTGAAAAGATGGGAAGACAGAGGCGGAAGATGTTTGATGACCTAAAGGTCTATTTATTATAACCAAAATAAATTCTCTAATATACACGAACGGTTAGAGAACCTTAAATTAAATGTTCCAAATTCACTAGAAATTTTATGTTTATAAAAAGCAAAAATTCCGTCTGTCCGTCCCCCTCTCTATCTCAGAAATGGCTTGATGTAGAGATATGAAACAAACTGCATTTTGTTTCTGCCACTTTTTAAGCCCCACGGTAACTATTCGATTCGAGATTGAGTTTATAATGTAAATGTAATATAAATGTAAGTTTGATGGAAACAAACGGAAAATTACTTTCCGAAGTGGTGCCCTGGTCTACAATGGCTGCCACCTAGGCGGCAGCAATTGTAAGCCCGTGGTATATTTCATCTTATAACCTTATCTTTCCTTTATAATTTTGGCTGATTTGAAGTAATAAATAATTAATATTTATAGATAAATGCAGTTCTATTGATATCGTTTCTTTTTTGTTTAAGCGTCTGTAGCAATCAAGTGTTTATAGCAACGTTGTTCATAGCAAGTGTTGTTTATAACACAAGAATATCGACGTGAAAGAAAAGGGATTGGTATAAGTGTGTTACTTGAAATTGCGTCAATTAATTTAGGAGATACTCTATGCACTGGAACGTTACAGTAGATTTTTTAATAGAAATAATAGTTGATTTTTTAATATAAGATAGTATTTTTTATAACTAATCTGACGGCTTGTTGAAAATTACAGTTTTTGTGAATGTTGATTTCATAGTTATAATTGACAAAATTTTTCCTACAATCATTTAATTATTAGCAAATTATGCAGTTTATCCAGTCAAATTGGATCAAATTAACCATCGATCGGTAACAAATATATAGAGTTATTATGGCCTTACGACGGACACTGTCTGGCTTAAAAGGATCAGATATATACGATAACAGATATACATTCAAATTAAAATATTTCCCCCGCCATGCTTGACGTGGGAATTTACTAGTATTAGAACAAAAAATAGGACATTAACAGATTCACGTAACATTAAAAGATGCAAGATATGGCAAAGATACGTAGCCTTTGGATCCAAATATGAGGATACTGAAAACGCTATGATTCGATTAAATATATCAGAATCGATATATTCGAGCAAACATATTTGCTAGGACGTTGATTCATAAATCGAATCAGCATTTTGCTTTTACATGGGTCGACGCTTTCCGATAAATGAGTGAACGTTAGATGAATAAATTTCACCGTTATGCCAGGTGAAAACGAAATAAATTTGGATCCGGCTTAATTTGCGGGAGACGCGAAAAACTTAATGACACGGCAAATAAATCTCCAAACCTATATATAGATCGCCTCCACATCTGGAAACCTTTCCCAGGGATTTTAAAAGTCTATTTCTAAGCATTCGCAAGGATGTATACCGAACGGCTTTTTTACATCCATGCAAATCCGTGGTAACGCGAGAGTTTCGAGTAAATGCATTTTTTGAATGGGCAGGCTAAAAAAGATAAGAGGTAAGAGCCCAGTTTTGTGTATCATTTCGAGCAGACGGCTCGCTTATTTATACTGAACATACGATGGACGTCTCCGTCCTACAGACACCAAAGTTCTAGAGTTTTCTACGCGTAAATCTTCATTATTCAGCAGAAGCATTTTTTTAGCAAGCCACAGAGATTTTCGGGGTTTCCCATAGGCTTGAGATAACACTGCCGCTTTCGTCTGCCTGAGCGTTGGTGGTCCCCAACTTTTCGTCGGTGAGTCCTAAAAAATACGTTTAATATGTTACATTGGCTATTAAATTCCCAATTTTACGACAGAGGAACGAAAATACCAACAACATATCCTTTAAAATAAATGTGAGGTCTATTTGTGAATATAGGACAGAAATAGAGAGATGCAAGAGTACACGTATATGTGACAAAATCCTTCCAAATTTTGAATTAAGTCTCTATCTTCGTCGCTACTTTAATCAGTTTACCGATACATGAGCGGAATGATAGTAGCGTTTTTTTCTGGTATTTTAATTTATGTCCAATAAAAATTTAACTAAGACCTCTTCTTGCCTGGGAAAATAAAATGTCGATGGCTCGAACTTTTCCTTCTAGCTGAAGGAATGACAGACAGAATACATTTCTGTTGTAGTGAATGTATACTGTCGCGATAGATTATAAAAAATTATGATACACAACATTATTAAAAATGTGTAATGCGATTAGAAAAATCCATTAGTGTAATAAGGGAAACAGGCTAAACTGGGAGGAAATAAGAGCTATAACAACCGAAGCCTAACAAAATATCGCTGATACAGAAAAGATAAAATATAATTATGTGGCAGTTTACTTCTCGATAACTCCGAAAATAGTAAAGGTGAATTTGCTACAGATAAAGGTCGAAAAAGTAACCCACAATGGAGGCTGAATAGAAATAGCTATACGGGAAACGGAGATCATGAACGAGTGAAGAAAGAGACCCTAGAAAGACGGAAAAGAAAGTCGTAGTGCAAAGTAATAGGTAGGAAGAAATAGCAAGAGAAATATCCCGTCTGAAGAACTCCCTTTTCCACTCAATCCAACGGTTACCCTTTTCCCTTCTCCCGCAACTACTCGGAGCAGCTCCCCTGACTCCCCCATACCCGATTGAACCGTATGCAATTCAAATTGTGGGTGGGGGAGGGATCCCCATCAAAAAACATGAAGCGACGTCCGACTCGGCGTGGATTTGATGGGCTTCACTCCGGTTACCGCCAGAGGGAAAGGACGCCAGGCATCGAAAGGAAGTTGAAAAATAAAAAAAAATATAAAGTTTTAGAGATCAACGAGTTCGCGGAGAAGCTCGGACGCTGAGTCGATGGGTTTATTAGGAGTTTCTTGCGTGAAATGAAGGCCTGGGGGAGGGGAGAGGTCGTGTTTCCTGGTTCGTATCTTTTCATAAATCTTTTGACCTAATTCGATGCGATTCGTACGAGGAGATCATAAATAAATATCCTCTGGAAAATTTCATTCTGGCTTTTGATTAACAATTAGGATCTGAAATTCGTCTGGATGTCCAATAATGAAGCCGAAAGGGAATATTACGCTATATTTCGAGTTCTCACCAATATTGGCGATTCAGATAGGTTGATTGGAAAATTTTCATCTTTACTTATTCCCTCGTATTGATTAGCCCTCTAAAGTGCCATTAGTCGACTAATCATGTTTCTAATACAACTGCATACCACTCGTCATTTGGAAATCATCTGCAGAGTTTGAGGAAGGAGATACGAATTCGCCGATTGCCATACTTTGGGTAATAGACTGAATACTTTGTGACAGCATTATCACGATGATGCTTGTTTCGGAATTGTTGGCTAAAACTTGATCCTTCGCACTTCCTCTATCAAAATTTTTGGAAAGTTTTTAATTCAAAGTCAAATTTTCTTGTACTCTAAATATCAGAGATAAATAATGAATATATTCCATTAAATTACATACTACTTCGAGTAAAGTTTTAATTATTAAAATTTAATGGTTAATTAACAACATCATGAAACGTTACTTAATTAATAACCTAATTAAAAACTGGCAGAGTAGCTGTGAACGCGTTGGCAGGACTGCTTCGAAGCGTGAGCTACCATTAAAAATCTCTTTCTACATTCCAACTCAAAGACGTAATGTTCGCTCATACGTTATGCCAAAGCTCACCACGCATACACCAGCCTTTCCTGCCAGCCCCCGCTGAGTGATTCGTTTCGGTCAATTCTCCAACCATTGTAAATAAAATGAAAAACTCTCCAGCATACATACATTTCTTCTATATTTGGTGGGATCGCCTTCACCTTCTCCACGGTCGATAAAATTCAACTTTGGTTCATCTCATTCTCCTTGGATTGTATTACCATAATTATCATTATCTCACGGCTGAAAGTTCTCGATCTCCTGTTAAAAGCAGCAAGAATTTCACCAATAATTCTTCCTCGTAAGATACCTGGAGAAAGATGTTGAGCGTAACGTTCGATTACACGTACAGTTACAGATCATATTCAATGTGAGTTTTAAAAGGAGAACTCCCTTCTGAGAATAAGAATAAAATAATAATTCGCCCTAACAGTGAATTCAGTAAAACTCATGTTTTTATAACCATTTGTGAATCTTAAATCAATATCTTACAAATTAATCAAGGAATAACAATGGGAATTCCATTATTCACGAACTTCCGAGGATAAATTTTACAGACAAGAGAAAACCATGAAAGCTTATTTGATATTGAACCCTTTTCCGGCAGTACTAGAGTCAAAACGAAAGTCGATTTCTTACTTCCTTCTATTTCATCATGCACTTTATTACAACTGAAGGATAATTTTCAGCCCTCCCAAAGCTATTCCTTTCACCTCATCGCCTAAAAATAATTAAGTGTACTTTGAATTTCAGCTGAAACGTAATTTCAAACTCATAAATCAAAACGTTCGTTAAAACTTTTACACTACAAAAAACGACGACAGAAGGGCGATCCTGAAATTACATTTTCGCGTCCTCGTAAAATTAAACGACGTCCTCTTGAGTGCCGTAATACTCATTGCAGTTTGTTGCATTCAAATCCCGGTTGACCGCCTGTCAATGCCTTCTTCACATCGCCGTTTCCTCTGGCGAATATTTCGCTAATATTCCCTTTATATTCACTCCTCCTGCATCTTTTCCGCGCGAGAAAACGCTTTTCTAATACAGTTGGCGCAAGTCTCTTTAAACGGACGTATTATTCGCTCGTTCAACGCTCTTTCCTTCGAGTTGTTAAGCCACCACTCGAGCTAGTCCTCTTTAAACCGTCATCATGCATATCCATAGCACTCCCATTTTGCTGAAATATGTCCTTGACCCCTTTTTACAGCTGATGCTCTCAATGCTTTATTTTCAGTGAATACATACTTAGATTCTTGACATTATGTTAAATTCTGTCAGCGCAAGTTTTAGACCGCTGACTAACACTAAGCAGCATAAAGATGACACTACTTTGTTCGGTCGTCCAATCAAAAAAGGCACACAAAAGGGAAAAAAGAACACACTGGACGTAAAAAACAACAAAGAAATTCATAATTTTTCATTACAGAAATTACTATCGACTTGTAACGTATCACGCAAAACTACCATTATAGGAATATTCCTGGGTTGAAGAGCCCTTTCCTTCAACTACTATGGATGATGCTATCACAAAATTGCTCAAAGAGTGGGATATGAGAAATAGAGGTAAAAATCATCCTTATAAGTTATAGGTATCCTTAATATCTAGAAACAAATAAAAGGTATCTAAGTATCGCTTTTTGCGCCCAAAAGGAATAGAAGAATATGAAGTCATTTTTGTCATTAAGTCGATCACCAATGAAGACTACCTTCAACCTTATGGAGTATGCACCCCCTGCGTCATGCTGAAAGCTGTTCGCAGGACATAAATGGAGATGTAAATCGATTTCAACCATTCATAACAAACTTACGCCAACTTTAAGGTGATATAAAGAATAACATAATGAGAGCTCGCTTCGAAATTTATTCCAGGTTGCTCCTATTTTCCCAGGGGCAGCATAAATATTTCTACGAAATCTTTATTGACTTGTTATTTTTCCGCACATGAGGAGTACCACTCCTTGATCCAAAAACTTTCGAGTTAGTAATAAAAACGAGGGAAAGGGCATCTCCGAACTTCTTATGACCTCCCGTCACGAAAAGTCGCGCAAATTCATGGGCGCAAACACAAATAGCTTCAATAGGCTCATGTTATCCGAAAATCCTCTTTGACGCACGCATTCAACTTGTCGCGCTGTTATTTAGGTAGGGGAAGGGGAGAATTTAGTGTGTCCCGGTAGGGGACGGATTTCGAGGGGGCAAAGAGATGCCATAGAAATTCATGGAACAGCAGAATATAACCTAAATCAAACTCCTACATGAAAGAAAAGAAAAGCGTGAATACCAACTGCGAGGAGAATCGGCGAAAACTTGCGAGCAAAATCTTTATAATATTGCGAAATGACAATTTTATACCCACACGTCATTGGTGCTGTAAATTTCTCTCTTTAAATATCACGAAACCAATTCGACTAAAAGTGACTTTCATTTTAAGTCACAGAATATGGTAATTTAAGGAAATATCAAATTTCATTGTGGAAAGATGTACATTTCAAACTTATCTCCATTAACAACCAATTATTTATATTAGAGCGCGCTCCTGAGAGAAACAGTCGAAGCAATACCGGTTTCCAACAAAGCTATTAGAAAAATCCGCGAGATAAATCCTACTGCACCGACTCATGGTTCACGGAGAGAGGGGCTAAAGCATGAGGGAGGAATCACTCTCCTTCCGTTCCAAAAGAATCACCTCTGTCGTTTATCAAAATAAAAAACACCCTATGCGACCGAATCCCTTGAAAAAAATGCCTTTCGTCTCCTGCGGATCGACCTTTTTTACGTGTTTCCCTTCCCACCGTCTCTCGCTCGCTCGCGCGCACTTCGCCCGTGCAACTGGAGAGAGAAAAAATCAAATACTCGCTAATGACGAGCTGCGTTCTCAGCCAAATTTAGGTCTCCTCACAGCGACGGAGAATGTGCAGAAACAAAATGCACGAAGTAGAAGGAAAAGGTGGGAGACCGTAAGGAAATAAACACGTACTCTTATAAACGTGAAAAACAATAACAATCATTAAGCTCGCGACGAGCTTTTAAGACGTTGGAAGCGCACGGCTGTGAAATATCTCGGGAATTTCTAGTTATTAAAGATAAACCGCGGTCATGAATATTACATAGATTCACTCAAAAATATATTCATTACGATGATAACGAGATCTAGCTACGAATAGAAGGTAATCCTTCCGTACCAAAGCTAATTGATAAGTAATTACTTAATCTAATAAGGTTGATTACTCTGTTGGGATTATCTGTTTGGTTGTATCTGCGAGCTTGATAATTGTGTGCCCTTGATATATATATGCAGTGACAGAAAGAATAATACCATCGTCCAGTGAAAAATGAGAAAAATTGAAGCATAGAAATGGTGATTTCATCTATTCAATAAGATACGAAGCGATTCAGTCTCATAATCAAAGAAAGCTATAGTTCGTTCTAAAGTTATTGTTAAATAAACGTACAATTTACTCCGTGTAACTTTTGAAAATTTCCTATGGATAAACAAAAATGAAAAACAACGGCGTATGTCTATACATGACAAGTATTTATCCCTACTCTGATGCTCATTCGGAAATTTTCTCCAAGACGTATTCACCTTTGAAATCAACCCGTAACAAGTGACGTACAAAAATCAATAAATTTGGCTACTTTTTCCAATAATGAAAATCTATAAATGCCATGCACCTGCTATTTCTTCAAAATTCGTGACACAAAATTTTTACGAGAAGAAACTCATGTTTGAACTTACATTATAAAAATAAAAATTCAAGTTTCTCTAAATTTTCCTCAAGCGTAACTTCTGAGCTTATATCGACAAGGTAAGTTTCCAGTAAACGTTTAAGTCATAACCCTCAATGCTCTCCTTCACAGGGACCCTGTTTCAAACGTTTCTGTGAAGCCCATTTTCATGCCAAGTCTTCGCGAAAAAATAGCTGAACTCTCTCTTGAGCGGAAGGGCAGAAGATTCCTTCTCTTGTCAATCATCCACACTGGCGCATTTTCTCGTGTTTTCTTTTTCTATTCCCGTCTCGCTTTCCAGAAACCTTAAACAAGAAAATAACAGCGACAAAACAAGGGCGCTCTCAGCTCCGCACCCAGAGGAGACAGGGACGGCCCTGCTTTTTCCGCTCGCGAGGATATTCTTAAGAACATCGCAATATCCTCACCTTGCCCCAACTCCAACTCAACTCCCACACCTCTCCACGTGAACGATTTTCCACCAAAACACTCCTCGCAAATGAAGCAATAAGCTTAAGAAATAAGAGATGAGGAATAAAATCGCCAACTCCTGCAACGTACATTTCATTAATCGCTTGAATCACAGAAATTAAAACATCTTATTTTGAACAATACAATTGAAAAGTATGCAACTGATGTCCTATTCATTTGCATTTTTCTTGGATGGACTAAACAAGGCAAAAATTTTGCGAATAAAAGCTCCAAAACTCTTTCAAAACATCAGAAAAGCTACTCTAAGGTAAGACCCTTATGGTATGGAAGAAATACGGTCTAGAAACTTCAAACTTCGTACGCCTTAAGACGGAAAAAATCTAAATAAAGCAAAAAGGGAGTAATAAACGAAACAATCCTCTCAAGAAGTTTACATTCTTGAGGAAGAATGGACTGGAAAAATGTCTGACGGGACCGGGAACACGGGTCTCCCAATAGCCGGTCGGGTGCTCTGTCCGTTGAGCTATCCCGGTCCCGGTCCCGTCAGACTTCTTTCAAGTCCATTCTTCCTTGGGATTTTTCCTGGGTGCGCACCCCTTTGCTTCTTGCGCAAAGTTACCCTTACCCGTTTTCCTGTGTTTACAATCTGAAGGGGGTATCCTTTCCATCACTTTGTGTGGCCGGTGCTTCTATGAAGCCAGACCGCGAACGATGCCACCCTGTGTACGAACTCGCAACGTCCTTGCCCACAAAGTATCCCGAATGGCTTGGAGAAATGTTCTGCCGGGATAGCTCAACGGACAGAGCACCCGACCGGCTATTGGGAGACCCGGGTTTGTTTCCCGGTCCCGTCAGACTTTTTTCAAGTCCATTCTTCCTTGGGATTTTTCCTGGGTGCGCACCATTTTGCGCAAAGTCACCCTTACCCGTTTTCCTGTGGTTACATTCTTGACTCAGAATAGTACCAAACTCTGGTTATAGAGCGACAATATAGAGTAACAAACACTCCAACATTCCTGGTGACTGAAGCTCATTTTCTCATTTTGATCTCGGAAAGGCAATTGGTATCAGGATTATATTCGTTCCGCCATTCACCGGAGTCAAACATGCTTTAATCGCGACCGAATCGAATCACACATCTCCTTCAAACACCCGAAACCTACACCTGAGAAACAAAAGAAAGGGAATGGAGACTACACAGGATTATAATATGGCGGCTGTTAGAAGTTGACTTCCTGCCTTGCCTCACCGAATCCGGAGTTAAAATAATTGTAAGAAAGGCAGAGATGAGAAGAAAACGCGCAAGCCACCCCGTGGCACAGAGCTTGCTCATTAGCGCACCCAAAAACAACTGAGTGGGCAGAAACGAGCGAGATAACGGGGGAGAAAAAGAGGGAGAAAAGAAAGAAAGGAAGAAGTTGGATGGGCGTTTATTATGTATGAAAGGGGCGCCAAGGCGGATGGAAGGTCGGTACAGACTTGGGAGGGATGAGGGGAAGAAGGTTAAGGGGAAAGGAAGGAGTGAATGGGATATAAGGAAGGGGATGGCTGGCACCCGTTTCTTCCGTGGGCTCGATTCCACGTTCCTTCGCATTTTTATCGTCCCAAGATGGAAAGAGAAAGAAAAAGGAAAAACATCCCGATTTCAGCACGTTTACTCTCTCCATCATCTTTTTTTATTTCTGAAACGTGAAGGAATGAGAGAGAAATCCGCAGTTTCTTCCCCGCATCGAACAGCCTCTGCGACACCCTGCAGATTCGTCGATGATATGAGAAACGACGAATCCCCGTGCTAATCTTTAACAAATTTTATCTCTGGAGCAAACGGCCTCACGTGCTATTACATCCGCCGCGTTATTTCACCGTCCTTCAATTGTTTATCGCGCCTTACAAAACTTTCCTCTGTGTCCATATATGCATAAGAGGCAAAAATGTTTATTTATTGACATCATATTATATGAAAGTATAGTCAATGTGTTCAAGCGAGACTGTGCCAAAAGAACAAGCACACATCTTCAAAAACTCTGTAACTTCCACGAGAGGGTTCAAATACACCGGTTTCGTCAACGAGCTCACATCATCGGGACGTCAAAACCAATCGAATTGAAACCTCGTTTTAAATTTAGTTTTTTCCTAAGGTATGACAGACTAAAATTTTATGGTATAAGAAAGAGTACTTTCCGTCAATTACTAGATATTAACAATGAGTATCAAAAGCGAGTAGTATGAAAAACACCGAATCCTCCACGTTTTCCCATTATGATAAGATGGTAATTTAAAAAACTATTAAGTAATTTAAATTCTAATCACAGTAAAGGAAAATGGTAAATGTCTTGTAAGCAAAACGAAGAGGAGAAAAATCTTGAACTCATTCCGAAAAATCATTTTTTATATGTTTCCCAGGAACGTTTCCACACCCGTTCTGATTTTCTGCCGTAGCTAAAAACTGCAGGCGAGTGAGTACCTTTCCATCTCTTTAAGACCAATTAAAAATTTAACAGGTGGAAGGGAGCATACGCTGGCATGAGCAGTTGCGGAAAATATGACAAGATGTGAACAGAGAGTTTAGCGCGCGCTGAGAAGAGCGATGCAAGACTTGAGAGAGAGATATGCGACCCGAATCAGCTACTTCAGCCTGCACATTACCTCTTTTCCTCATAAAAGCGCTTCCCAAACAGTGTGCCGCGGCTCAGACGTATGCGATGAATCAGCTCTTTGTGTGTCACATAATATTTAACGGTAACATTATTTAATTTCGCATAATATACGCGATCTATTTTGCAAATTGTTTGGCAGTTTGTTAAGAGCTATAATTCTTATGAATCACTAAAATATTATACAACTCACTCGGTATTTTCTTCTTTTTCGTCTTAAATTTAGACCAATTTACAACGTTACGTTTAGCGTGCTTCGAATTTGATTAAATACGTAGGGGTTCCATGAAAATTTAAAAGGTTGGGAAGCACTGCCTCATACTATCATCGACCACGAGTTTTACTGGAACCGCAAGAGTTTCCGTGAAGCATATTTACAAAATAAAAACAATACCCAGAGTTAATGAGCTGCAGTTTGATGTATTTTGATGGAATTTATTTAGCCGAAAAATAAACAATTGATAAAAGTAGGAAAAGAAAGAAGAGAAGTGAAGGAGATGGAAACCTGGAGTTCAGAATAATCTCCAGTCCTGCCTCTACGCCTGCACTTACTCCCTTCGGCCGGAGGAGAGAGAAGGAGGTCAGGCATCCAGGAATAACAAACCGGAAGCGAAAGCGCAGGAAGAAGCGAAAGTTATTTTCACGTTTCATCTGTATTTATTTCTTTTTTGATCCGGAGGTGACGGCGGAGGCCAAAAATACGGGCGCAGCATCATGAGATGTTAAAGGCGGATGAGAGAGGGCTTCCCAATCTCTCGGCAAAAAGAAAAGCGCGAAATGACGGGAGAAAAAACAGCTCCGACTACGACGACCACCCGAGACCCACATGACCTCGGCGAAATGTCCGCCTCGACAGGCAACCAAAACCTTGCCCAACGCTTGATACGGAGATCGCTCCTCCCTCCCTCAACGACCACCGAAATGCTGAGGGAGGTCATCCGTTGAGGGGGACAGCGCGAGGCAGATAGGTTATGGATTGTTTGGCCTCAGTCAACACCCTTTGCTTTCGGATTGCGACCGGCCACAGAGACTCATTAATCAATCAAGAGGTAGAGAAAAGGGAGGGGAGCAGTCTGCATGGTAGTCAGGGTTGCCAATTTAGCGATTTCGTCGCAAGATTAAGCCAGTCTATAGTTTCTTAATTGGTATATCCAACTGATATATAGCTGTCACTGGACGTTTAATTGAAAGAGTTTGCCATAATTATATATAATTATGATGAAATTTAATTTAAATAAAGATAAGGAACCATGCTCGTTACAAAATCTTTATCGCTNTAAATTCTCTAATATACACGAACGGTTAGAGAACCTTAAATTAAATGTTCCAAATTCACTAGAAATTTTATGTTTATAAAAAGCAAAAATTCCGTCTGTCCGTCCCCCTCTCTATCTCAGAAATGGCTTGATGTAGAGATATGAAACAAACTGCATTTTGTTTCTGCCACTTTTTAAGCCCCACGGTAACTATTCGATTCGAGATTGAGTTTATAATGTAAATGTAATATAAATGTAAGTTTGATGGAAACAAACGGAAAATTACTTTCCGAAGTGGTGCCCTGGTCTACAATGGCTGCCACCTAGGCGGCAGCAATTGTAAGCCCGTGGTATATTTCATCTTATAACCTTATCTTTCCTTTATAATTTTGGCTGATTTGAAGTAATAAATAATTAATATTTATAGATAAATGCAGTTCTATTGATATCGTTTCTTTTTTGTTTAAGCGTCTGTAGCAATCAAGTGTTTATAGCAACGTTGTTCATAGCAAGTGTTGTTTATAACACAAGAATATCGACGTGAAAGAAAAGGGATTGGTATAAGTGTGTTACTTGAAATTGCGTCAATTAATTTAGGAGATACTCTATGCACTGGAACGTTACAGTAGATTTTTTAATAGAAATAATAGTTGATTTTTTAATATAAGATAGTATTTTTTATAACTAATCTGACGGCTTGTTGAAAATTACAGTTTTTGTGAATGTTGATTTCATAGTTATAATTGACAAAATTTTTCCTACAATCATTTAATTATTAGCAAATTATGCAGTTTATCCAGTCAAATTGGATCAAATTAACCATCGATCGGTAACAAATATATAGAGTTATTATGGCCTTACGACGGACACTGTCTGGCTTAAAAGGATCAGATATATACGATAACAGATATACATTCAAATTAAAATGTTTCCCCCGCCATGCTTGACGTGGGAATTTACTAGTATTAGAACAAAAAATAGGACATTAACAGATTCACGTAACATTAAAAGATGCAAGATATGGCAAAGATACGTAGCCTTTGGATCCAAATATGAGGATACTGAAAACGCTATGATTCGATTAAATATATCAGAATCGATATATTCGAGCAAACATATTTGCTAGGACGTTGATTCATAAATCGAATCAGCATTTTGCTTTTACATGGGTCGACGCTTTCCGATAAATGAGTGAACGTTAGATGAATAAATTTCACCGTTATGCCAGGTGAAAACGAAATAAATTTGGATCCGGCTTAATTTGCGGGAGACGCGAAAAACTTAATGACACGGCAAATAAATCTCCAAACCTATATATAGATCGCCTCCACATCTGGAAACCTTTCCCAGGGATTTTAAAAGTCTATTTCTAAGCATTCGCAAGGATGTATACCGAACGGCTTTTTTACATCCATGCAAATCCGTGGTAACGCGAGAGTTTCGAGTAAATGCATTTTTTGAATGGGCAGGCTAAAAAAGATAAGAGGTAAGAGCCCAGTTTTGTGTATCATTTCGAGCAGACGGCTCGCTTATTTATACTGAACATACGATGGACGTCTCCGTCCTACAGACACCAAAGTTCTAGAGTTTTCTACGCGTAAATCTTCATTATTCAGCAGAAGCATTTTTTTAGCAAGCCACAGAGATTTTCGGGGTTTCCCATAGGCTTGAGATAACACTGCCGCTTTCGTCTGCCTGAGCGTTGGTGGTCCCCAACTTTTCGTCGGTGAGTCCTAAAAAATACGTTTAATATGTTACATTGGCTATTAAATTCCCAATTTTACGACAGAGGAACGAAAATACCAACAACATATCCTTTAAAATAAATGTGAGGTCTATTTGTGAATATAGGACAGAAATAGAGAGATGCAAGAGTACACGTATATGTGACAAAATCCTTCCAAATTTTGAATTAAGTCTCTATCTTCGTCGCTACTTTAATCAGTTTACCGATACATGAGCGGAATGATAGTAGCGTTTTTTTCTGGTATTTTAATTTATGTCCAATAAAAATTTAACTAAGACCTCTTCTTGCCTGGGAAAATAAAATGTCGATGGCTCGAACTTTTCCTTCTAGCTGAAGGAATGACAGACAGAATACATTTCTGTTGTAGTGAATGTATACTGTCGCGATAGATTATAAAAAATTATGATACACAACATTATTAAAAATGTGTAATGCGATTAGAAAAATCCATTAGTGTAATAAGGGAAACAGGCTAAACTGGGAGGAAATAAGAGCTATAACAACCGAAGCCTAACAAAATATCGCTGATACAGAAAAGATAAAATATAATTATGTGGCAGTTTACTTCTCGATAACTCCGAAAATAGTAAAGGTGAATTTGCTACAGATAAAGGTCGAAAAAGTAACCCACAATGGAGGCTGAATAGAAATAGCTATACGGGAAACGAAGATCATGAACGAGTGAAGAAAGAGACCCTAGAAAGACGGAAAAGAAAGTCGTAGTGCAAAGTAATAGGTAGGAAGAAATAGCAAGAGAAATATCCCGTCTGAAGAACTCCCTTTTCCACTCAATCCAACGGTTACCCTTTTCCCTTCTCCCGCAACTACTCGGAGCAGCTCCCCTGACTCCCCCATACCCGATTGAACCGTATGCAATTCAAATTGTGGGTGGGGGAGGGATCCCCATCAAAAAACATGAAGCGACGTCCGACTCGGCGTGGATTTGATGGGCTTCACTCCGGTTACCGCCAGAGGGAAAGGACGCCAGGCATCGAAAGGAAGTTGAAAAATAAAAAAAAATATAAAGTTTTAGAGATCAACGAGTTCGCGGAGAAGCTCGGACGCTGAGTCGATGGGTTTATTAGGAGTTTCTTGCGTGAAATGAAGGCCTGGGGGAGGGGAGAGGTCGTGTTTCCTGGTTCGTATCTTTTCATAAATCTTTTGACCTAATTCGATGCGATTCGTACGAGGAGATCATAAATAAATATCCTCTGGAAAATTTCATTCTGGCTTTTGATTAACAATTAGGATCTGAAATTCGTCTGGATGTCCAATAATGAAGCCGAAAGGGAATATTACGCTATATTTCGAGTTCTCACCAATATTGGCGATTCAGATAGGTTGATTGGAAAATTTTCATCTTTACTTATTCCCTCGTATTGATTAGCCCTCTAAAGTGCCATTAGTCGACTAATCATGTTTCTAATACAACTGCATACCACTCGTCATTTGGAAATCATCTGCAGAGTTTGAGGAAGGAGATACGAATTCGCCGATTGCCATACTTTGGGTAATAGACTGAATACTTTGTGACAGCATTATCACGATGATGCTTGTTTCGGAATTGTTGGCTAAAACTTGATCCTTCGCACTTCCTCTATCAAAATTTTTGGAAAGTTTTTAATTCAAAGTCAAATTTTCTTGTACTCTAAATATCAGAGATAAATAATGAATATATTCCATTAAATTACATACTACTTCGAGTAAAGTTTTAATTATTAAAATTTAATGGTTAATTAACAACATCATGAAACGTTACTTAATTAATAACCTAATTAAAAACTGGCAGAGTAGCTGTGAACGCGTTGGCAGGACTGCTTCGAAGCGTGAGCTACCATTAAAAATCTCTTTCTACATTCCAACTCAAAGACGTAATGTTCGCTCATACGTTATGCCAAAGCTCACCACGCATACACCAGCCTTTCCTGCCAGCCCCCGCTGAGTGATTCGTTTCGGTCAATTCTCCAACCATTGTAAATAAAATGAAAAACTCTCCAGCATACATACATTTCTTCTATATTTGGTGGGATCGCCTTCACCTTCTCCACGGTCGATAAAATTCAACTTTGGTTCATCTCATTCTCCTTGGATTGTATTACCATAATTATCATTATCTCACGGCTGAAAGTTCTCGATCTCCTGTTAAAAGCAGCAAGAATTTCACCAATAATTCTTCCTCGTAAGNAATTTCCTGTACAATTTCTAATAACAAAAATATTAGTAATAATGCTTCTCTATCTTTTACCCATTCATCCGTTCTTCCCAGTTAAGAGTTGAATTTTGGATATTCTGCATCCTACACATCCCATTCGGAAAGATTATTTATAACTTCGTTTATCCATGGCAATCATCGCAAAGGTTCACAAGAGAGTTCTAGAAAGGGGCAGAGAACTCAGGCATTCGGATACAAAATCAAACGAAGGCCTGTTCCCATCTTTTTGCACTAAGAGCGAGTGAGGATATACGCAGGGTTCTTCTTACTCGCGAGAGCCTAGATTATAGGCGTTCCCGAGTATAAGGAGTATCTAGGCCCTAAATTCTTTGCTCACCCTTCCTTAAGGCGTACATCCGGCACTGTCTCTAACATCGATAACTCTGACATTGCCACAACCTTACCGGGCATTCTTTGGTAGATTTTGAACCTTTTTTTAGTTTAAGAGTTTCTGTTGGCGAAACTTTCTGCGGACATATCGGGAAGTAAAGAGGCGGAATATTGCAGTTTGCAGTTCAGATGCGCGGATAACGGAGAGAATGATTGAGTGTGGTAGAGTGGACAACTAGAGAGATTCCAGCTCGGCTAATTGCTCATCTACACTACCCCATGAAATTTTCCATTGGATGCAGTCTCATAAATATTCGTTCCCTATTTCTTGCGTGATATTCCACACAATATTCCCCATAGTACATCCATTTCATATTCCTTTAAGATTAAGTTGGGATAAATGAATTTCCTTTATTCTGAAATTTCAAATTCACAAAATCTTTAATTCCTGATAAATAATGAGGATTTTGTCAATTTAACGGATTAAACGTTGAAATCGCGAATAATGGGAGCGTGTAATTTTTTCTTATTAGGTATTGTATCAGTTCTTATAAGGTCCAAAACCATGGTATTGCACACTAATCAAACACTAAACTATATTATAAAGGATATTATTTAGGGTAAAAGAAGATAACTTTATTTTTGATACTGTATAACTTATAACAGTAGAATCTACACAAAAGTAAATCATTTTCGAAGACTCATATATATATTTACTACTCTACAGTATTTTGAAGAGGAATTTTCCCATTACCCTCTGTGAATATTGAGATCCATTTAATTCGAAGGCGCTCGCAACCTTCCTGAGATCGTGCAATGGTTGTGTTGAATGTAAATCAGTAATAAGGAATGAGACTTAGATGAGAAGCAACGTTAGGTAGGAGAAGATGGATGGTGATCGTGCCTCGGGCCAAAAACGAATAACGCCGTACGGCCCTTTCTTTCAGTACTATAGTATACCTCGCCCTTACACCTTTAACTGCATTTGATCCAGCTTCCAAGTAGGAGTCACTTCCGTTAATTTCTAAAAATAACCTTCTGATGCGAGTTAATTTGCTTTGTATCATAGTCCAATTTGAGTGAAATAAAATGAAAAGTATTATCGAAGCATAAGTGTTGGAATTTGTCCATGAGACATTTTTCAGCGAACACAAAAATCTAGATGCAAAGAAGATTACTTGCAAAGCCATTTGATTAAAATATTTTAGTGTTAAAACAATATCAGTATAAATACATTCCTGCCATAAAATGTAATGAAATTATCTATGAAATCACCCTTACTCCTGGCTCGATGTCAGGCAATATTCACGACTTCAACGGCGAGACCGAAACATTACTAAAGATTAATTGATCATACGTTATAATGGCAATCGCGAGCTTTTGAAGATTAAAATATCAGTCCACCGAACGAGAGGAATGTGCACGCTCTTCATCATCGCGCAAACTTTGAACACAGCAGTCAAACACCAAAATGACATTCCCTCTGCGTCAAAACAGAAAAAAAGTCACTTCTGGCGCCAACTGGCGGCCGTTGACTCATTTTTGTAGCTCTTCACATACTCATCATGAAACGAGACCGAAAAGGAATGAAAAGGGCCCGATTTTTATTCCCGGCGACATCGTATATTTTCGAGGTATACACGTTTCCTGTGCGTCGGCCTGCCCCTCAAAAGTCACGCAGAAGGGCATGCATGCGTGCGTGCGTGCCAGACGGGATACTGGGGAGCGATGCAGAGGGAGTCCGAGCGAGAGACTTAATGGCCCAGCAGAAATTGCCCCTCTTCCCCGCCTTCACTCTTGCCAATTTTCGCGAGGATAAATGGCAGGGATTAGCTCGAGTAATCGGTATTTATTTCTGCCGTGGAAATGTTGCCGGGGGCTGGGGGAGGCGTGCGATCGGAGTAAAGACACGAGGGGAGGGGGGAATTGGGTCCATGGGGGGGGGGCGCAGAATGAAGGAGGGTTTTGCGCGGCGCGCTAACAGATTTACCGGCTTTGATGGAATCGTAAATTCGTAACTTCCACTTTGGCTCCCTGTTCTCGAAATCCACTCTGCGTTTGAATTCGAGACTCCTGCTCCTCCCGCCGCCCCCGCCGTCTCCTGCAGTCCCACCGAGAAAATATTCCTTTTCCCCTGAAAATAGCTTCTTAAAGATCATTTGATTAGCGGCGCCTACTCTCGTCGCCCGAGCGGCGGAAAATATCAATCTTTCATGGACTGAATGGGAAAGGTAGACTCGGATGAGTCGAACGCAACTCGATTCCCCGAGGATTCCCATTTTGCAACAATTAGCGAATATTGTTGCGTTTCCAGGGAAGGAGAAGAAATCAAATTCGAGAGCGCGAGGATGAGATGAAATTTTTGGGGAAAGAGGAGACTACGCTTCCGAGAAAACCTAAAAAGGGCCTTGAATGCCTGAGCAACTAAAAAATCAGCGTGGGTCGAATGAAAGGACTCTGGGTTGCTCTAAGCGGTGGAATTTAACAATAATTCCCAGCTCAAGGGAAATCGTTAAGCACCCAATCGGGCGGCTCTCTCCTCAATATACGTAGCGCCGAGGCGAAGGATTTTTGGCATCCGAAGGAAATCCAAATATTATTTTTAAATCGTCAATAACATGGGCACGGCTCTGTTTTTATAGGCTTTGGAAAAGCAGAAAAAATAAACCAACTCGAAAATCCCGTACACCGTGTGGGTTCAACGAAAACAAAAGAAACGAAGAAAAATTTCCTGTAATATTAATACTGAGTAAAACCGTAACCGTAACTGGCAAAGATGCTTTGCCTAAGAATTTCCAGTAGAACAGGAGTATGTAAAAAAATTCTTTGGGCGCCAACAAAATGTAATATTGGAAATGATTACTCGTCCTTAAAAAAGTGAGGTAGTTACGTAAAGTAGTAATGGATGCACAAGTTAGTTTGGTAAAGCAGAGAGAAAAAAGGATAGGTCAAGGAAAATGAGAGATAATTTTAAGAAGCCTATCATTAGGAATAGATTCTTTAGCTTAAAAATGTGCCAAGAGATATTGAGTTCGCCTGCTTCCTTTTATCAATAAATTTTACTTTTCTCCTTCCTATTTCATTTGTTGATTACAATATAAAATTGGCTTGTTTTGAAAGCTAATTAACCTTTCAATACCTATTTAAATTGCCTTATGTTATGTGTTATCACTGAATTATCATTGAATTTTTATTCACGAGATGAATAGAGCTTTGTAATTATCAACTACATAAAAAGCCGAATGGAACTTAAAATAAAATATAATAGCAACGAAAAGGCATAAAACAAAAAAATTCGCTCCCATCTTCCCCAAAGATCAAACTCGTGTGAAATACTAATCTCGTACAGGAATCTGTGCCAATATTTCTTCAGCCCTCCGCAAATTCAACACTACGCTTTTAGACCAAACTCCGCATAGCCAGAAGCTACATCTCTAAAACAATTTCAGCTGATTAAAACTCCCTTGTTTCGGTCCCCACGCGTCTTTCTCCTTTCTCTTGACAACTCATACACGCGCACGCTCGCTACGCTTTAAAATGACAGTCCCGACAATTCCTTCGGGGTAGGAATAACTAATAGAAGAGGAGGACAATGGACGAACTCGGTCCCTTTCCACGTCTCCCTCCAGAGCATCAGTGCATGTGACCACCCCGACGTGCGTGACCCCTCTCCCATTTTCCCGTACAAATGCACGCTCTCCCCTCTATCTCGCATACCGACTCTCGTTAATTCCGCGTCCCGCAAAGGCTCAGGAGAGAGTCGAAGCAGAGGACGTGAAATGGATGAAGACTCCGACTGCTTTTTTGGCAAAGGAGAGGGCGAGATTACATTGAAACTTTGCGGAACGGATGACGAAAGAACAATGATTTCCCCATCTTTTTGGCAGATGGGGATGGCGTGGAATACGAGAGGTACGTAGGCTCTCGCCTGCGCTATGTCAACCAAAAGAGTTGCCATTATTTTGGTTTCCTACGTGTCGGTTTTGAGTCAAAAAATCATGTTTCATGACAATCGTTCGAATCCCTCTGCAGATGGACGAAAATGTTTCCAATATCCATAAATTCGTTACCGAAAAGCTGCAATGTAAGCCACCGAAGGACATTCTCTGAGGGCTATTTTATGGGAAATATATAACCTTCACGATTAATATTTTCAAGGTTAGATGTTAAAGGGATGCAGTATTCATTATCTTCGGGGACGAATATTTAATAATATTACGAATATAACAGTTATTTATTGCGAATAGAAGTATCAAAAAGAAAATTAACAACATGAAGGTTACTAACGGAGATAAAAAATAATTTAACACTACTACAAGATCGATAGTTACTATCTTCCACTATTTACGCCTAAGATTACACCTGAATAAAGTTTCTTGCAAGTGTATAACCTTCACGATTAATATTTTCAAGGTTAGATGTTAAAGGGATGCAGTATTCATTATCTTCGGGGACGAATATTTAATAATATTACGGATATAACAGTTATTTATTGCGAATAGAAGTATCAAAAAGAAAATTAACAACATGAAGGTTACTAACGGAGATAACAAATAATTTAACACTACTACAAGATCGATAGTTACTATCTTCCACTATTTACGCCTAAGATTACACCTGAATAAAGTTTCTTGCAAGTGATACAAATATTTAGATATCATTTTGATGTTAACATACCATTCTTCCATTATTCATCCATGTATTCAGGAATTTTTTAACATCGTTGGAAGCCAAAAACGTGAATAAACAAGTGTAGAATATCGAAAGGTGCTTTTAAAATCCGCGTCAGACCGGTACGCAATATTATGAAAGTTTTATTAGCCATTCCTCTCTCCGCCACGTTTATTGATTTTTCCTACGTGTGCGCGAAAATATTCGAAATAACAGCGCGTCGAATCAGACGAATCCAGTTCCCCATTCAAGCAAATCCGCCAACACGTAGAAACTCAAATTCGCTGTCGAAGTTAGGCCGAAAGAAACCTTTAACGTTGCGAGACCGATTTGATACGCGCAAATACACGAGAGGAATCGGCTCTCCAGGAAAACGCATCAAGACAAATCTGAATAAGAAAGGAAATAGAAAGAAAGAAGGAAAGCTGAGGAGAGTAAAGAAAGAAGAGGAAACCTTAAGACCCTCCCTTCCTCTGCACCTGAAATCGCGCACACACAAATCTACCCGTCGCACGCAAACATCCAACCGGATTCTCCTGCACCCTTTCTGACGGATGACTGCACCCGGAGGGCTATTGTGTCGATCAGAGAGATACAGAGGGAACGGCCGAAAGATAGAGGAGAAGTGAAAGAGGAAAGGATAGAGAGAGAGAGAGAGAGAGAGAGAGAGAGCGAAATATGCTCCAGGGGGTTGAATGAATTATAATACGAGGGAGAGGTCGCGTCACCTGCCACTGTCACCAGATAAGTGACAAACGAAATGCGATGTGAACATGCACAACAAGGGGAGGGATGGTTGGGAAGGGGTTCGCCTCATTCCCTTCCCATCCTATCTGCCGGAACATCCCTCCTCCCGGTGGGGGTGGAAATGGGAGGGTTGGGCAGATGAGGATTTCGGAAGAGAGCGGGGAGGAAAGGGGGAGGAGATAAGGTAGGGAAGTAAATTTCGTGCTGGACGAGGGAGAAATGGAGAGTGCGGATAGTTATCCGTCTACCATCACCTCCGCGACGTGAGGGATGTACTCTAAAAGTGAGGGCGGAAAGGCAGGTAGAAGAGTGATAGGCAGCGGAAATCTGCGAGTGAAGACGGTTGGGACAGTTTGTTCTGGTGACGTTTTCAAAGGGAAACACTGAAAAAGATATAAGAGTGAGCAAAAGTTTGTATAGGCGCGATAACACTGTTATACTGGAGAAAGCAGTATTGGGAAATAAAGATATCGCCTACGTCCGGGCTGAGAAAGAAACGCGTTCATTAGGTGAATATTTCTTTTTTTGTGGTTAGGTTTAATAACTTACAAACAAATTTAATCGTCAGGATCGGGGATTTTATTATTTTACTTTAAGTGATAGTTTATTTAAATACGCTTAAACTATCCAAATTTTGAAATCTATTACACTTTTTCCATCATATCTTCCCTATAAGCGTTTACATTCTGAGATGGATCTCCCTTAGTTTCTCCGACAGAAATTAGTATCAATTAGATATTACTGAAATGTCCGCTATTAAGGTCTCCTAAATAATAATAAAAGAGTCGAATAAAGTTTTTATTTTATGCTAGTGTTCAGAGACAATAATCTGGACATTCATATTCGAAGTAAGTTGCTTTATTGTCATATTGTTGAAAATATGAGTAACCTTCCTATCATCAAAACTTTGCCAGAAAAGGTATTAGTTTAGTTACTTGATAGCAGTTGACTTGATAGTAGTTATCAAGAATAAAATAAAGAGAGTATTTCCTTACATTGATTGATACTTTGATATTGAAAATAAATTTCTGACAATAGAAAATTATTTACCAATACCTAATTAGTATTTTTGAACCAAGTTACTATCAAATCTAGGGATAACAATATATAAAATATTCAAAAATTTCGAAAAAAAATTTGATCACAGAGAAAAATTTCGTTCTATGTATTAATTTTAAAATTTCTAAACAAATAACTCAAGTCTAACTCCATAAATCGTGATAATGGGTCGCATCTTTAAACAATAATTAAACGAGAGAGAAATACGGTAATTTCTAATAAATCGGCAAGCCATAAGACTCTCTCAAATTATTTAACATTAAGTAGAGCTAGATACATGTGAATTTGTTAGCATATAGATTAAAAGACTGGCAGGAAACGTTGATGGAGTTATTTTCACGGCGTATCCAATTGGAACAGATGTTACGAAGGAGAAAGAAGTCGACGGGAGAAAATGACAAGAGGGGAAATGGATGGAAATTGGAGAGACATATGAGAGAGAAAAGGAACGGAGCGGTGTGTTTATATATGCGGAGCGAAGCAGACGACCAAATTAAATCGTCGTTGGGATAAGACGGAATAATTGAGAGACTCGGAGGAAAAATAGTTTTTTTTGTAGTGAAAAAGGAAAGGAGTTGGAAATTGAGGTGGGATTTGCGAAAGAATGGCAGGGGACGTGGGGATACGAGAGTAAAGAAGAAGAAGAGCAAGGAAAGGAGACGGTTTGATCGAAAGTGATGCAAATAGGAGATGATGGAGAGGACAAAGACATAAAAGATGTGGTGAGAGAAGCTGAAGAAAACTGAGTAGGAAAAGAAAAGCAGGAGAGAAAATAAAAGGCTTTAGAATAAAAAGATTTAGAACTCCTTTTTTTTCCTCCTTCAGTTTAGTTTACAATTAGACTAAGAACTCTTCGAGAGCGTATTTTCCAAAAGTACCATATCATTATCTTGCGTTAGGAATGTATGTTTATTAAATCAATAACATAGATCGGAATTCTACACCGGTAATAGGCTTGAGAGGAGTGCTAACAGTTCAAATAGATGGCCGCAAGGCATTGATTTTTAATAAAGATATAATGCATTGAATTCTTTCTCTAAGGAACATACATACCATAATCTATTACACATCATAAGCTGTAGCCAAAACAAAGTTACTTAAAGTATTATTCAACTAAAAAACGTTATAATAATAGAGTAGGAATCACTTTGTGAGAATCTTTAGTGATGATGGAAATGCAACCATATTACAAATGGCAAAAAATGATGGATATAACAGGTGTTAGGTACTATATCAATAGAGCACAACAATTTAAACAAGCGTTAAAAAAACGAAAGAGCAATTATATCGGCACTTTTAGAGTGAGCTTGTTTAGAATACGATATTATGAGCTTAATGAAGGTATGCTTTCAGAAGATTATTTTTGTTCTCTTTCTCCCAAAGAATAAAAAGCATTTCATAGTATCGTACATTCCTTTCCATATAATCTCTGGTCTCTTCTCAGAACGAAATAAACAAAGGAAAAGTTATTTTTAATCCTTTACAATCATGTAAATTTATTTTCTCTATTAAACGTCGTAAACGATATTTAAACGCTAGGTGAGTTTTGGTAGAAGAGAGGTTCAGCCGGTGATGCCTCACCAAACAAATGGTTAATTTAATCTATTCCAATTTAACTTATATCTTAATCTAAATAGTTAACAATACAACCAGAGTTATTATCTTTCGTGTTACTTTTTATTTTTCTTCTTATCAGAAACCATTGAAGATTTGCTTGCTCTGGACCGTTCCCATTTTAATTATTAAATATTTTTAAAAAGCTGTAACATAAACTCTGGAGTATTTCGCACTATTTATTACAGTTTCCTCGAATCCAAATTTCATTCATCATATCTAATAGCAATTCTCATAAGTTTGGTATCATCACTCCCTACCGCAATATACTCGTAGTATTCTTTTCCAGGTATGTTAAGTGAATGACCAACAACGGATGTTCAGTATAAATTTCAGTCAAACAATCCACCATTGAAGTTCAATATCTAAAATATAAAACATAATGTCGAAATATTTTTTAAATCTATATAATATGATTTAATGAGCGATGAGAGAAAAAATTAAATAAAGTAATCGGAGGTGGTAATTCTAACACACATTTTCAGAAGCAAAAGTGTGTAGGAACATAGGAATGACTATTGATTTATACGTGTTCTCATTACTTCCCTTTGAAGAGAGATGAATGACCATCCGTAGTTATTATAGGCTCGATGAACTGGCGAATCCATTTGGAATGAGAGTTCTCGATACGACAAAGTAAAATTGCATCCTCAACGAGAAGAATTAAAAATTGTAATTGGGTAGTTGAGGGGTGGCGAACCTGGCACGCGAGAGAATTTTTCGACCCGCGGAACTCTGACTGCACGATTCTTGCTAGAAATTCTTCGATGAAAATTGAGCCCATTTATTTATATTTTTAAAAAAATATGATATTTATGAAACTTGCACTCTTGCGACAAAAGGTTCCCTCGGCTAGTTCTTAATTCGCTTAGTCTTAGCATCTGTTAAATTAGTTCCAAGAAGAAACACTTCAAGCAATCGGGATTTGAAGGAGTTGAATCCAAGGTAAATATAAATCGTGAATCACAAATCTTTAATTTCGAAACCGAGTAGGGGAGAGAATTGTGTGGGACAACGAATTTCGATTTAATTATAGGATGGGACATATACAATGCTGAGCATTATAATTAGCAGGTGACATATATTCACGAATGACTACCGGTTTTAATATGGGGCAACAATCCTGTATGTTGAAGTTTTGTGATCGAGCAAGCAATGAATAATGCCGATTGTTTGGAAACGTTTCTACCCTTAAATGCGCGTTTGAATATTTTGAACAGATAATTTTCTCGATTAATTACTGTCTGAATTTGGGAACAGAATTATACGAGAGAGTTTATGTTTAAGCTAATGGCAAGCAAAACCTTTTTTTGCCATTTCCGTTTCCCGCCATTAGAAATGGCCAGTGTAATTGTCGTTTCCGCGAGTACGTATGTTTATCTGGCTCATCTATTAATCTTCGATAAATGAAGTAAATTACCCGGCACAAAAACTCTCGAACACAAACCGCCTATACGCCCGAATGACATGAAATTACTTTTCGCGAAGCTGTCACACAGCTTCAGAGATGAGGCATGTTTTATCATATTATGCAGATTTTCAGCATTAAGGGAATAATAGGTTATGCAGTGCACCACGAAAATTGATAGTTACGTAGATTAGAAACGTGTGACAATACATCAGTCAATTATTACCTAATTTTAGGGAAATTCAATTCTAATAATGATGAAGAGACGTAACAATATTTTTCTTCAACATTTACTGTGATAGGCTGGAGGATTCATAAACGAACACGTGTTATTGCATACATTTGTAAAAATGACAGTATTTGTTGTCTTAAAATTACACGCCTATTTACTTGGCGACGTTTTCATGCTTCAGGGGACTTCCTTTAATTTCCTGTCTATTTTCCGACCTGCCGACGCTTTATGGAAATAATATATCGAATAAAAATAACCACTCCGCTTACGAAGAGAGTATTTTTAAGAGAAAATTTCAATTCAACCGTTAGTCTTTATTTACGATGTTCATACATTAAGAAGAATTACTGTATATAGGCAAAACCTGGAACATCTTCAATGAATAAGGAAATGTTTTGTCAATTTTCATATGAAGTATAGAACTGTAAAAATAAGCAGAAGGGGAATGCAGGACCATTTTCCGATCTACCTATAAAACCTTTAACCAAAAGTTTGGCAGAAGCCCCCAGAGCTGTGCTCTACGGATACAAATTGCAGCAATCCCAATTGCATAAGTATAGGGATACCCCAACATGCATATGGTAAAATGCAGCCTACGTCTCGCACTTTTCTGGAATATATTTCTTCCATAAGGAATGCTTTAGCGCCCCTCAATGAAACTCTCGCAACAGAAAATTAACGAAAAAATGTTCATAGATGATTGATTTTTATTTTTGCTACCCCTCGCACAAATCAGCTTCCGAGCAGTGAGTCGAATACTTCTCTTTTTGCGAAGCACATGAGAGCAAAAAATCTTTGGGTGAAACAAAAAAGAAAAATCATAGGCATCCAATCAATTTCCATCTCTATCTACCGGGATCACAAGGAGACTAATGAAGAATGTTAATGAGTGGGGAATGTAAAAAAAGGGTTAGTAACGGTTGGAAAAGAGGGAGGAAAGATAGGAGATCGAGGATCAGGGGGTGAGCGGAAGTGAACGAGAGAATATTATCGATTAGATGTACTTTTTCATTTTTTAACCGCTAGCGATATCGGGTCCAGCGGTGGATTCGCGCAATGCTGGAAAATAAAATAAAGATCTGCTAGTATAAACAGAAGGAATCGAAACACCGCGAAAAGCATCAATGAACAATTAATTTACACTAAGATCTAATGAAATGCGCCATTAAAATATTTCCCTATATTTTTTAAGGGAAAATTCCATTAAAAAGCTTATTATTGATTCTTTTGGTTGCCGAAAACTAAGATTCAAGAACGATATATGCATTGAATAGTCTCTTATAACAGAATTGGAGAGGAAAAACAATTACGAACCCATGCAGAATTAGATACTTTCGCTACTAACAAAGTACCACCGCTGTGGGAAACGGATTCCAGCGAGACATTCAGGGTGTTCGTAGCTCAACAATGATAATGGACACGTGTCCGACCGCTGACATAACTAGGCTTTATTAACGCAAAATTAGCAACTGAAAATCGGAGTTAGGCAACACGAAGAGAATTTTTTACTCGGTCACAATAATATTCTCATTGAAGGATATCGTAGAGCACATTAATTTAAGATTCTTCTGAATGAAGTTGCGAGAGTTTCGTCAGAAATAATTCTTTCTAAACCTTTCATACCACAAAACTACCTCTTAATCCTTAGTAATTTAATTCGAAATCATTTTATACACGACTGCAAGGAAATGAATCGTCAACACGGTGACTATAAGCTCTCTATTTGGCTGCCCACTAAATGCTCCCTCTCCAATACTAATCCATACAGTTACTATATTCTGGTGGAAGCTTCTCAGTTAAGACATAAAACTTTGCTGCTCTTTCATTCAAGATATTCGAAAAAAATTATAGCATGGAATCTATAAATTGTCAAACTTTTACGATCTGACTTTAAAGAGCGGATAAAGTCGTAAAATGTTCATTATCGCTTTGAGAAAGGAGGAGTATTTCCGCAAACGAAACTGAGAAAGATGACTTAAAAATGAAGTTAATATTCTCCATAAAAAACGGGAAGGTAGTTAATGAAAACCTGGACCCCTCTCTTTGATGTAAATAAAATGATAAACTTTGATATTAACCTGTACAGAGGTAATGCTAAAAGTACCTCTTTGCAATATTAAATGAATGCAGGAATTACGGCAAATATAGCCATCGTTGGATGAGTTGCACAAACAGTAATTTTTACATTTTTAAATTAAACTTCGTGAGGAAATCGACCCGAAAACTTCTTTTGCCGCAAGACTGTTTAATCTTCCAACAATACGGAATTTCTCCCTTCGCAGCGCTCAAAAAACTCCCCATAACTATAAATGGATATGCTTCCCTGCTTATGAATCAATGAAATGGAATTTTCGCGGCGAACGCGCATAATTAAGGCTTCATAAACACTTAGGACCGAGAGAGTACCATAACTTCGGAGAAAAGCACGAAACTGCGGCAATTTCTTCCGTCGTAAAGGGAAGCAATTAACTCCATAACTAATTTCGGGAAATATTGCGCACTAAATTTTATGCGGTGATTTCTTATCCGGCTAAAATGATACGATCTCCTGAACAAAATTAGAGTAACGGAAATACACATCCGATCTTCAAAATTACGAGGGATTATTGTTACGATAAACTGAACGACTTAAGTCATTTTACAATGAGGAATTTCAGTGTATATATAATAATAATGGGGAGAAAAAACTTTCAAATTAAGGTTAAACATATATGCGGTTTAGCACGCCGAGGCTTGGGGTGAATATTCCCCCGCCATGCGAAAGGCGAAATAGGTCACGGCCGCAGCCCCACCCCCGCGGCGGAGGCGCCAAGGATAAACTGTGGCGAAACACGAAACTTGAGGCCCAATAAAAAGAAAGAAAAGAGCTGTGGATAAAGGATCAAAAGAATTATTTAATGTTAAGTATCCTACCTGAATAGCGTCCTTAATTATGCATTCCAACTGTTGTGAAAGGGCTATTAGTTCTTATATTCCTCGATAATAATAAAGCATCTACGGATATAGCTTATTAAAAACGACAGTTTTGAACTTGAATTTGGTAACATCAATACCCTTGCAACTTATACTATCGAAAACATTATTTTTCACAGGATGATGCAAGGATAGAGAATTTCCGTGAAATGTAACGCTACGTACCGATTATATAATTGCTACTTATAACTTACGAGAGAATTCTTACGGTAATCACTATTCGTTTACGTTAGCAAATGGACGATATGTTTTTGCCTGAGGAAGTAATCCGCCTAATTTTGAAAGATCAAGTACACAAAAAACAAAATTATTTTCCATCAGACGTATTTTTGCAAACTTAATCATTTACTGAGTGAAGAGCACAAAAAAGCATAAATGCTGAAACCAAGGAGAAACTTTTCCGAATTCGGGATGTAAAAACCGTACAGATGAACGTAAAGATATTACCAGAAATGTTATAAAAAATAATCACAAATTTTTTCCAATCGTATCAGCCAGAAAAATTCGGCATATTTCTTGAACAGCTAATAAATCTGAATAGACGGATAACGGATGAACACAGCAGGGCCGTAGCCAGGATTTGTCTCTGAAGGGTTCTGACATCTGGAGGGTTATGAGCCATTGGGTTAACGCAAATTTGCCTGCATTCCCGGGGCAAGCACACGCCTGTCCTAAATGTAACAAAAAGATGGAATCAGATTTAAATTTAAATATATTCCTTGTGAGTCACCAGTGGCGTGTATAACTGTAAATATTTAAACAATAACAATTTTCCTCCCATAACCTCGATTTTTTAAAATCCATTTTGGATCTAGGGGGTGTTTGACACCCAAACTCTACTACTCTGAAGATAGGACAACTTTCTTCGTTCGAAATATTTTCCAAAACTTGTTATATTTTTTTCAAAGTTAAGCCCAACTTATGAAAAAACGAACATTTTTTTGCAACGCGTCCCAAAACAACAGCGAATTACAAAAAAATTGATTATCATGATTCAAGGATGGAATTAGCCTCGATCGGACGAAACAAAACGCAAAAATCCCGGCCCAACTCACACAACGGTAAGGTTGCAGATCACCATGGCGAATCGTCAGTTCATTTCACACCAAATGAGAAGACATGGGTACCATACCATATACTTCACTGTCTCTTAACATGTAATATATAAAATCGATTTCGAAATAAAACATCTCAACCGAGGAATAAAAATTAGCAGCAATAAATGTGGGTGTGGGTAGTTTAAATGGGCGATTGGGTCAGATTAATTGAAAAACGAGACATCAGATGAAAACCTTCGGCCTTGGATTTCAATCACGAACTTGAGAAATTAGCAGTCCAAGGGAATGCCTCTATCAGTCTGAAATCACTCTGTAAAGATAGCTGCACTGCCAGTGATAGAGGAAAACGCGGAAGTAGGAAGAGACGATGGACTGAAAAACCGAGAGGAATAGAAAACGGCGCGTACAATAGGGAAAACAAATTAATTTGGTTTGGCATCCCGTCGGAATCGAAATGCAGTGACACAAGATGGATGAAGACTGCGAAAGAGACTGAGAAGGAGATCGTGAGCGCTCGTTGGTGTGCTAGAGGGGTGCGAAGCCGATGGCAGAGTGGATGAAAGTAGGCTGAGAAATATCGAAAGAGGAGATACTGTGGGAGTAAATTGGAGGGAAATAGGACGGCATTGGGGATAATAGTGGTTTGGGAGGGAGGACTCGATCGAGTTATGTGAGAAATGGAACAAGTAAATATATTAGAATCCCGAAGACTGTGAGCGTTTATTTCAGTTAAAATACCGGTCTGAAGTAACTACTAAGAAAGGGAGGGAGAGGAAATGCAGGATCTTTCGTTCCATAGTTTTCCTTTTTCCTATCTTATCTTGCCACGAGTTTTTTTTCTGTTTCCCACCTGAGGTCCAAGAGGTAAAACAGGAGATAATAATCACAGGTTATAGTACAACTCCGTACTCTCCTGCTACAGACACCGCTCGGAGATTTCCTGCTACATCACAGACGCCGTTATGGCAATCTCACAAAACAATCAACCAAACCAACCAGGTCTGAAGATGTATTATGTTTTCAATTCGTAAAATAATATTTAAGCTTGTAAAGGTTGTATGTACTATCTTGCTCTTGTGGGAATTTTATGGTAACTCGCGTACAATTCAATTTGTGCCGTTGTTGGTATAGATTCTTTCACGTAATGCGATAGTAACTGATTGTATTTACATTGCTCAAGGTTCTAGAAATGTTCATACCCTATAAAATAATCTAAGCGAGAGAAAAATTGTTCATTACAGAAAATGTCATTATTAGAGTTACAAGCAACTAAAACTCATGTGGCCTTTTTATCAAACTCATTGTATAAGTTATAACCTTTATGAGCCCAGAGGAAAATGCTACCGAATCTAAAGAACAAGACAGACTGATAACGAGAGGGAATCTCCACTCACTTGTACTATATACCGGTATGTTCAAGCAGACATTTCAAAACCGGAGTGTATGGATTCGTGTCCATATACTAAAGAAGTCCGGGCCGTTGCTCGTGAGACCACCAAATTTTGCATGGTCCACTGATTTGACCAGAAGATGGCCTTTCATCGTCTGGTTATGAAACTTGATCTCGTGAGACCATAACATTTTCATCTTGGGAAATACCTTATGTTTAGCCTTCTGCAGATTTGAGGGACGTCATCAAACTCACTAATTCTGATGTATGTGAAAATGTAGTCCGAAAAGAGAACTGCTTTGAAGAAAGACTTGGGCAATACCTCACCGTGAGTACTTTCAATGAGCTTGGAATTATAACAAGAAACAAAGTAAAGGTAAACTATTATTTTCATATCGTGCACTGAGCTAGAAAAACTTTATTTTTATGTTCACCAGAATTTGACACGAATCAGTTAACAAATGAAAATCTAGGTTTGTAACAATTTGTCAAGTAAACACCACATTTCGTTAATTGTGACATATTCTTGCCACAACTTAAACCTGGTAATTAATATCCCTAATAGCCCATTATATATAATAAATAATTACTAGGTTTTTATCTATCAATCAGTTGTATTTAGAATAAAAGAAAATTCTACAAAAAAATTCTCCTATATTATGATAAATTAAAAAATCTCACGTATGCTCTCAAACGCAAGTGACGTGATAGGGCTCAAGTCGCCGTGGCAACCGAGGCAAATGCGGCCCTTTTTATTACCTTAAGGGAAAAAGTGACAATGAAACGAGTTGATGGAGTATGAAGTATCGCATATGCATAAGGAAGAAGGGATCTGAGGGACAGGAAGTAAGTGTGAAATACATGAAATAAGGAGAACTTTGTGGACTTTTTGGGTCAAGAAACCGGTTACAGCCCTAAGTGCGCCACTGGGGGGAAACGTTAAACCCGAAGTCTCACGTAACCATGTGACGTTCTCTCCTTTTTGTTTTTCGATGTATCAAGTGCGCGCACCGCGGGCTCTCCCCCTTTTTCCGCCCCCGCGATCCCATTCCACACATGCGATGCACTGGCTGCCCACTAACTCTCCCTAAGGACTCGCCCCAACGACAAAAGCCGGTCCCTCATTTTTTTGTCGCGGCGCAAGGCGGAAAATGCCGTATCCGATAACACGTGAACAACTCGCAGGAGCGAGCACACGTTTCACGTAAACACACCTTCTAGGAGCACAAAGGAAGAATGGAGCCACTTGTAGTTTACGCACGCTGCTGATCTTTGCGAAAAGGCAGGGAGAGCGTAATTAATCGAGGATGGTGAACAGCACGAGATCTGCTTTGCTATTCATCCCCTTTCTAGGGAATCTAAGCTCTTCGAAATCATCGAAACTTAGAGACCATCCTTAAATGATGTCACACTTAAGGGGGATCCGGCAATGAGTGACACTTTGTGACCTGGGAGGGAAGTATATGAAACACAATGTGATATCAGAAATGAGTAAACATTGCTTCAAACTATTGATTTTCTTAACTGGAGGAATGAGTATTGAAATTCAACAGAAATATTTTTAAATGATTTCGTTTCAATCATTACTATGTGGTGCTGCTCAAGGATTGTTGTCAGCAAATAGATTTTTGCTAATGTTATATTATATCAGCGTTTCCTATTTTAATTTTGCGACGGAATCCTTGCAGGTCGAAAGAAAATTTGCGGAAACACAAGTAGTTATTTTGTAAAAAGGTTAAAAATCAAAGTCTTAAGGGACCATGCGATAGATTTTGGGCATGGGAAGGGGTATGAAGCTCTATGCGACACTTAGTGAAAGAAGAGGAAGAGAGTGGGCAGTAATCCCGAAAGTACCGTGACATCATTAACGGTGGCCACTTACTGTCGAATACTTCGGTTAAGTGTTTGCCTTAGTAAAATGAAGCCTTTTCATGCGATTGATTCCGGTTCCATACTTCACTTGATATAATCGTACGAATAGGACTTCATCCATATGAGACAAGTGATCAGATATTTTCATTCTGAACGATGATAAAGAAAGCGGAAGATGTGCATCAGACCTCTGCCTCGACTTTTATAGGGACAAAAGCGATAAGCTGTACTTTGATCAGTAACAAATAATCCAGACGTAAAAACCAAGTACAATCTCTAATACCGTCAAGTGCCGGGCGAAGAACTGATTCGTTACGGCGAAATAACAACTGAGTCTAGTAGCGATCTCAGTAACTTTCAAAATATTTCCTCCTCATAAAAATATAAGCATTTCAGAAGCAGATAGTCATCACAATACATCATTCAATACTGTTTAGTGCAACAAAGCTTACTGTTATTCAGTGTATTTCATCAGACTGTTGTTCTAAAACCCTCCACTTCATACTAAGATATTGATAAAATTTGAGAAATAAAAATTCTATGTACTTACAGAGCTTCATATGACAGGAATTGTACAGCGGAAGAAGGTAAAGTAATTCTAGAACTCTCGGCACTCACCTGGAAATTAAAAGAAAAATATTAGTTTTTATTGAAAAATTATGAAACTTCGTGGAACTAATTTTATGAAAAATTAGTTCCACGATATAGAAAGGTCCGTACCGATTCACTACAAGAAACAAATGAGAAGGCTATGACGTCAACCAATTCTTTTTTCAAGATTAACACTCATAGATGAATGTTTGTGAAATGATAAAAACGAGAGCTGCAACCGATCCGCCTTCAACATACCTTATATTTATTGCCGAACAAATAAAGATCACAAGCTATCGCTAAATAAACATCTTCGAATATGGCTTACAAATATTATCGACCAGTTTTGATAGCTTGTTCTAACAGTATCGGAAAGAAAATAAACGAAACTCTTCCTCTCAGAAATAGATATCCGTACAAGACTATCAATAAGTATCTCAAGGGCAACACCCTTTGATGATAAGAGTGACGGAAAAGCCAACTATGATGATATCATCGATATTTTCTCAAAAGAAATATTTTTTTACAATTTGAAAGCTCCCGATACATCTAGTCTTACAATTAGATGCTTAACCTAGTATTTGTGGATGGATAGACAATATACATTTCTTATGAGAGTAATCCGACTTATATTTGCTTTCCATCATATTCCTCTAGATCTCGATCGGCATTTAATTATAAATTTCGTGCTTTGAAACTGTGAAGTATTTCTGAAGAAAAATTCATATCAATAACTCAAATGCCTAAAATGACTGAAGTCCTATTTAAAAAGAGAGGCTTTTGAATGATTTCGTCTTAGTTTACAGCAAGAGAAGTTCATTTTTTTTTCAAAATATTCCGAACGGAACTAAAACTCCCAAAAATTTACACAGGTGAAAAACGTTCGTTGCTTAAATTCCGATAATTTGAATTTGAAGAAAGAGCATTGCAGACGTATCCCTCAAATCATGGTTATATATTATCAGAGAAAACTTCAACAGTTTTTCTTCTCCTGGTTGGCTCCCATATCTTTAATGTGGGGGGACCTTGGTGACTTGCCATCCATGTTGGATTCTAAGTCTCTTCTCTTTACTTGATGTGGCCCCATGTCGCAGAATGCTAACTCATTCTGCGACGTTTCGAGGTGGGCCAGAGCGCCTTGTTGTTGGAGACGACAGGCCTTCTGTAAGAGTCCCCGTGACTCCTCGACTTCAACAGTTTGAGAAACCTATTTCATAAACGTAATATATTTTTAGCAATGGTGTTCCTAAAGTTGGATAGTGTATTACAACAGTGAGCTTGAAACGAGATTTCTTTCTTGCAGCCAGGAGTAAACAGAGCATTACAAATAAAGTGATTTTTTCCATTGCCTTTCAAAACTCATAACGTATCCAGTTGAATGTGGTAGAGCACCTAATGTGTAATGCACGGGCTTGATTAGTGCACGCCACCTAGTGAAGAGAAAACAAGGCCAAGATCGAAATTACTCCTTAGGCACACTACTGAAATTACCTCATAGAAGAGCACAACGTTTGGTCGATATAAAATCTACAGAAAAAGCAAAAGGGTTGAGTTTATAACTCTTCTACGGCAATCATATCCAATACCTACGTCCTTACCTTCTGTAGTAAATTGTGCACATATCTTGTTAATAATTTAAAGAGGATTTTTCCAAAATATATTTGTTTGTCCGTTATCCATTTCAAACTTCGCCCGAGAGTTTAAAAACATTTGGTAGAAATTAGTCTGATAGATTTTAACAATGTTAGGTACTTCCTCGTGACTAAAAATTACATCACTACATACACAAAAAGAAGACATTAAAAATTATGATAAAATGAATTCGTGAAAGCTTTTCTTGTCTAAAGTTAGGTATTAAGTATTCCAAGCATTGCGTCTTGTGGCATTGAGTATATTCAGTTATAAGAATGAATTTTCTACCAAGATTTTTGTGGATTCAATTAATGATAGGGTAAAACTACTTCCTCTGCATTTATCATTTTTCTACAACTTACATCAATCTACCTAGCATCGATAGTCAATGTAAGGTTCTTCGTATTTATTCCAAACCTATAGGTTGCGCAGATTATCGAAATTATAAGATGAAATTGAATTTAGAATAAATTATCTTCCCCGTAAACGAATTAAAACGAAATCTACCAGATCTAATGAAACCTGTTAAGTTTGAGAGGTTACAAATAGCCTAAAATAATTCCAGGTAGGCCAATCCTACGTCTGCCCCGGTACATTATTACTCATGTCTTAAATACAGAGAAGTGAATCCGGTAGTTCGTGCCACTATACCCTCTCCCCTCTCAGGCAATGGGGAACGCTGTAAACCTTTCACCAGACGCCAATTACATCTCCACGGTATAAAGAGATACAAACATTATTTGTGTTGGCATGATCTGCGCCAACGAGCATCAACGCCACAGAAATGGAGCTTTTAATGCAGCTTCGAAAAGATATGCACCCTAAGCAGCACCTAAAGTGGAGGAAAATTCTTCCTTAAAATAAATAAACTGTAGGCGTCGGATAACCTCAATACTCCGACCGTGCATCCCCCGAAATATTTCACTTCCGGGTGTTTGCATTCGCTCCAGGCGCACGTTACGAATGCCTCCGTGGAAAGAGACACCAACAGTCTCCGAAAAGAATAACAGCGATCGCCGCATACCAACCTCCGCTTCGGAAGGGGTTGCGCTTCGCTGAAAGAGTTAGGACACGCGGTACGAAGGGGGGAAAAAGAGTGGTGCACGAAAGAAGGGCGAATTGCGGAAATACGCCGGGCGCCACGCACCCGAACCAGCGAATGGAACGCGGAATCTTCCACTATTCTGCGGTTAACTCTGAGAACCCCAGCAGTTTTTCATTGTGCTGTTAGGGAAAGGGGAGACGGAAAGAAAGACGCGAGTATGGGGAATATGGGAGAAGAAAGGAACGAGAAGCGGAGTAAGGGAAGGTCGAGAATGGGGTGGCGAAATAATGCACGAGGATAAAAAGAAGGCATAAAGGAATGGGGAAGGATAAATGTGGAAGAAAGAAATAATGAGGTGAGAGAGAGAAAAGAGTGAAAAGGGGAGGATAGAAAAAGAGAAACCAGAAAGGTGGAGGATGAGGGACAAAGATCTCTGATAACTAAAAATAAATCGGGATGATGAGCAGGGAATAGAAGGATAATGATCTTGATAACAGATAATAAAAATAATTGGATACAGTAAAAGAGCGTGGATTTTATGTTTGTGAATAGTTAAAAATAGTTCATATCAGGGGAGAAAACGGAATAAAAGATGAAACTGAGAAAAGCTCACATCTAAACAAACTTTCAACGCAAAAAAGCCCTAATGTGAATTATTCAAACATTCGACCATGTATCTAGGACCAAAAATCTTTAGTTTTCTCCTTGTTGATGTGATGGACAATAGTTCCAAACCTGCTTTCCGGAGAGTACTGAAAGAATGGATCTTTCGAAAGGTAAACATCTATGAAAAAATATGAATTAAGCTTATTTTAGCTTGGTGTTAAAATATCTAAATATATTTTAAGGCAGTATGCATAGGATTAAGGAAAGACGAATAACGAAACACGGAAGAGCCGTGCGGCTACATCCTAAGGATTGACAGGTATGAAAAATAGCGACATTACATGACCCGGTAAGTGGGAGACCTGGATTTGAGTCCCAGTCATGTTGCTATTTTTCACACCTGTCATTCCTTGCAGTATGCATAAGTATATTGAAAGTAATCGTAAAGCGGTCTTCCTTGCAGGGTGCCTACATTCCACCTCTGTTTCTTTTGTAAATGCTGTATGAACGTTCTTGTTGAGTCAGAAGGGTGAGATTAATGTATCAATAAGTTATAATCATTATTACTAAAAAGATGAAGCACAGAAAGAAAACTTTTGAAAAGGAAATCAACGTCAGACTTATCGGGATTTAGAATAATGAAGAAATGATAAACGTGATAAAAGATAATACTGTTTTCGAAATTATGCTGTATTTTAATACTACAGAGCTGAACTTGAGGATAGCAAGAAAGAAGTTAAAATACGAAGAATGAAATGTGAGTCAGGCTTCAGCGTAAGTTGGCATAATAGTTGAAAGTTTGAAGCGGGAGACGGAAAGAAAAAGATGCGAGCGAAACGCGATAATTGGATAGAAAGAGAAGGTGACTCAAATAGGGGAGAGGACAATGGGCCACTTGCAGGAAACAAAGGAAAAATTGCTTACGACGACGCTTTCTTATCCTGCATCCGGACCGCGTTCTCATTGCGCACAGAATATCGTAATCTGCGGTGTAATATATTCATAATCTCTGGTCTCGGCTACCATTTTAAAAGGAATACTGTTACCTTTCTTCATTTATTGAGCGCAATTTTGAGTCGATTCTCCTCCACTCGCCCGCCTTTTTTCCACCTTTCCGCCGTTACCAGTGAATAAATTAATCAAATTAGAATGAATTAGTTTCAAATTTTACATCCACTTACAATTTTACTGAGGTGAATTTTCCATACTCAATCCAATTTTAATTAGAGAAGACACTAAATCTAAGGAGACAAAATCAAGCCTGAAGTTCCCCTTGCGAATACGAGTTTTTTCTGAAGTTCCCTTTGTGTATACGAGTACCTTGTAACTCCCGAAATGCTACTAGGGCGAAGATAACCCAAAGCGAACTTATGCCTGTTAAGTGACAGGGATGATGCGGGAAGTGCTTCTACTAAATGTAATCGCAACAAAAATGTCATAAAGTATGGAGCAGCAAAATAACGTGCGTCCTGGAGCATAAACATCTCTCCGTAGCGGCACGAATGAATATGGTTGCGTAATAAAACGGCTTGCTACAGATACGTAAGAAGATACATTCCACCAAAAGCAAGGAGGAAGTAATTGGATTTCCAGAGTTCCTTCTTAAACCGAGACGGTTGTAGATAACGTCAAATGCGCGAACTGCGGAATATAAATTTTATTTATAATATACCTGATGGCTCGGAAACAAGCTGCTCACTTCTGGCTGAGTAGGTGACATTGAATCACGTTTCCAGGTACTCATCCAACTCTCCACAGCGGCGATTTGTTTTAACTCCGGTGCTGAGCGGCACAGCACCTGAGCAGCATTTTTGGTAAACAGCTTGAGATCACGGTTCTCCGTGAGTCACGTCGGCATGTTCTTCGAAGAGACCAAGAGGTGTTTACTTCGCCGCCATCACGTACTAAAACGGCGGATTCGGCGGTTTCCGTGATCATGAGCGAGGCTGCAATTATTGGGATCGTGTTCCGCCTTACGTTGTGAATCTCTCACCTTTTCACATCGTCAAAAGTCGTGAGCGTAAGATATTCATCATTACTTTGGATCTCCCATTTTTCGTCCTTGCATCAAAGAATGTTGCGATACATTCCGAGTAAAGAAACACTTTGATGATAAATTCAGCCTTTTGGAACATAGAATCTTTTCAAATACTTTTTCTTTTTTGTTGAATTAGAGTGAGTTGAACTGTAATATTTCCGCTTGGAGCCCAGATTAATTGAGTGACTGTAAAGATAGGAGAGTATAGATTCAAGAAGCATTCGTCAACAAACATGACCTGGAGTTGATTGCTTCATTTTACATGCAAAACCCCTTGCGTGAATGTAGTATTAAATTGTTAAAACTGCTTCGACAACTCGTGTCATTTCGCACATATGGGCCCCCACCGGGAATCAAACCCGGTACCGCTTACACCAAAGGTGTACGCGCAGCCCAATAGGCCATCCGGGAGCCTACGTGAATGTACATTCATAGCGATATTCAAGGATAAAAAAAGCTAGAATCATGACCTAAGTGAAAAATTCGTTATAAAATTCCTTAAACATTCGACAACATATCGACCTGGCTATTTATTCGCTTTTTTATCCCTTTACCATCATTTCCTATTCTAATTTCTTATCCCCTTTTAATTAAAGATATGAAGCGAAGAATTTGGATACTGAAGATAATTTATTTCTACTTACTACCATAAATTTTCACGAATTACCACTTTTTCATTTTAACTATTCAGTAGAAATAATATCGTGACAAGAAAATCGCCCTGCTGTGCTAAGATTTGGAACCCATACTCTGGGTCCCTGAAGAGGGTAAAGGACATAAATTTCTACGACCTACATCTTCCACTTCATTTCTCTTAATATACGGCCACGGTTTGAACTTCGTTTCTCTATTCTCAAGAGATCTCAAAGGAAATGCAAAATAGCATGTTTTAAGAGTAATACATTATTCGGAGGTATAGTAGATATTTACCGGTCAACATCCCCAGATAAAGAAAGAATGTCTTCACACCCCCAATTAATCTACATCTACATAAATACCCTGCAAGCCGCCTTTCGGCGTATCATAGCATGTCAAGGATTGAAGGAGGACGAAACCGAAAATAAGAAACGTTAAAAATGATTCCTGAAATCGCGAACCGTTTTTTTTAAAGAAAGCTAAAAATTTAACCGATACCACTCTCATTTTAATATGAAGCATTTGGAATAAGAACAAGACGAGGCTTTCTAAAAATCTAAAAGTGGTACCTCTATTAGTGCACCACTACGATAGGATAGCACCCGAGATATCTCTGCAGTCGATCGAGCTGTTTTATTACGCGACAAGGGAACGGGAATATTCACACGGGAATACGTGGAGGCGATGGAGACGGACAATTACATACAATTTTATCAAAATTCTAAGCCGATAAACGAAGATCGCTACAACAACTCTTCTGTGGAAGAAGCAAAACTTAAGAAACCTGTTAGTAATTAACGTCGTTCTTATCACCAAACAAACCATTTGTGAAAATTATAGATGTGAGTGATTATCAAGGTTAATATGCTCCCGAACAAATGCACGTAAGCATCTGATACTTAAGCAAATAGAAGTAAGAGTAGATGTACGCTATAAAACTATAAATTCATGTTTTCTACATGTGATCGAGATATAAAATCGACGTAACCATACAATTTCGGCAGCACCGAGTATTTCATATTTGTAAACAAAAATAATTTCGGTACCTTCACAGTCTGAAATGATCATTTAAGTGACTATCTCTACACCTATTTAATAATTTTCTGAAAATAATACCTATTTTACCTTTGAAATATAATATAAAATCATTTCAGGGTTAATTTCGCTCATCGGCCCAAATGAAATTCAATTCAAAAAAGAAAGCATTCATGCACTCGTAGGAATCCGAACCAAGAAATGCGAACCTCTAATCCAGACTTTGAGTCTGGCTATCGTCCCCTTCACTCCAAGGAAGTCGTGAGATATGCACCGCCGCAAGGCATGAAGGATCGCGAGAAGAAGACGCAAGCACGAATCGGGTCACTTTGCTACCACAGGACTCAGCGTTCCATTCCCGGAACGAATCGCGGGGAATCCATTCGTCCGCAATTCCTTTTTTCGACTCCACCGAAAGCACGCTATTGACGGCATGCGAATTTTTCCCGGTGAAAGGAAAAAAACAGCGATGAGAGCGAAATGAGTCGCGTTTCACGGTCTAGCGATCTCGTCGCGTGCGAGACGGTGAAGTGTGATAAGGGGAGGGCACGAAACTTGGATGGCGGGATGCAGAAAAAATATATCCCTCTCTCCGGATACCGATGGGAGAGAAGTGTTGGAGGGGAATGGGAGAGAAAGGGGAGTTCTATATTTAGAAAGACTATCTTCCCCGCGACGATGCCATCATCTCTATTTTTCCACCCGGTTTGTTTTCACTAAGGCGCCCTATCGTTCTATGCTTAGCAACGTCCCCTACCATCTCCTACCTGATTCCCACCCTTTCCGGCGATTCAGTGCCATCAGCCACGTCGTCGGCTTCGGAAATTCATCGATGAGAGATGGCTTTTATGGGTTATCTCAATAATAGGAACTTTGATATACATTTACCTCAGCACTGATCCGAAAAATAGAAACTGACAGTGCTTACGATAATATTCTTCTATGATACAAGATTTTATATAT
>KZ308113.1:378211-500856 GCA_000376725.2 Ladona fulva | reverse complement strand
ATATATATATATATATACATATCTCTATATCTTACACATAAATAGATTCCACCAACGATCGCTTTGAAAATAGAATTTTTCGCATCCACAATTGTTTGACAATCCTTATCGTGGGGCTTAATTTCTTTAACTTTCTTATTACATATGAAATATCAAACAATCAAGCCAATCTGCAATGGTAATAAATCGTAAGTCAACCATATCTAAATAAATTCCAAAATTATCTTGAAGAAAAACACCCTATCAATCAATCATGTCGGAACAGAAAATTGACATCACCAAAATCAAAGCACCAATTCTTTGTTTTGAGCGATAAAAAAATAAACCATTCAGAAAAGATTAAATGAAATCAGACTTATCTCTTTTCCACATTCCTAAATGATATTATTACTCACCAACACTTCTCTATATCTATATCTATAATTTAGCTTCGATGTCATGTTCGATGGTAGAAAAGTTGCCTTTCCAAAGAAAAAAATATTTTCCAAGATTACATACATAAGTTTTCTACCTTTGGGTAGACCACCTGGTAACTTAACCCACCCTTTATGTCATCCAACGACTTTTGTCTTTGTCTTCCACTCTGCTTTTTCCCTCAAAAACATTCTTTAGTTATCCTTCCAAGATTAAGAATCACAAAAATACATCAACCTAATCTAAATATTGTAACACACACAATAATCTATTGTAGGGTCGCGGGAGAATGTCAGACTTTTTTTCTTTAAACAGGAAAAATTCATACCTCTTAAAATCACCAGAGTATGTCACTGGGTGCAGGAGCACGCAAACAGCGGCAAAAGGAATCAGTGCCTCCAAATCCAGCTATGGAGTGGAACAGTACAATATACAACCATATGCGTAAACTTAATTACTTAAGAAAATGAAAGACCCTTCGTATGAAGGCATCCATCAACCAAAGTATCTTTATTAAAGCCTACTTTATTACACAGATAAACTCAGTATAAGTTCCTAACTACATACGCTACGGAGAAAGAAAAAAAAAGTCATGCTCTAAGTAAGGTTACATAACAATCCTTTAAAAAATAAACAGAGCCTTTAGATTAACCTGTCTATATATTAAGCAGCGCCTATTAAAAGCGGATTTAATGACGGAGGAGAAAGAGTACCGAATTCGGTGAGGAAGATGAGGAAGAGACAAGGGAAACAAAGAGGCTCGAGGCTTAACTACACCAGATGAAGGTGCGTGAAAAATAAATTATGGCTCAAAGCGCTAACTTGAGTGACTCCTCTCATCAAGCGGAGAAAAACTCGTCCGAGCTAAGTCTTGGCTCCCCCATTATCATATCCCTCTTGCTATATAACAAATTCTCTCCTAGATTCGAATTCATTCTAAGCCCGTTATCTTCCGCAAGGGCACGTCTCATGCTGGACGAAACCTTTATGCAGTAAAGTACAGCGAAGGAAAGGGATCACACTCACGCGTTACCCAAACAAGCAGCCAATATGGCTTGAATGAAGATATAGAGCGTATAATAAAGTTGGTAGCTAAAAGAGATGCAAGAAGCTACCTGTTCCTACTATTTCTCGCCCATCTCTTCTTTTGTCTTTTTCTTTCGACCGAATAGTACGCATTTAACGATCAATTTTATCTGAGGTCAAAAATGACAATTTAAACGATCCTAATGCTGTGTTTGATGATGAAGATGTAGTTTGAAAGTCGCCAGTGCAATAAGAATTCCTGTAGAATTTGCTTAGTTATTTTCCTCCTCACCTAAATGATCCTGTTAATATATTTTTAGTGATATCTAAGGAATCTTTTGTTTATCATTAAGAAATAAGAGTATAACATTAATGATACAAGAGCAGCGACAGACTTTCGTAAATGCAGCGGAATAACACTCAGACTGATAGTTATTGTAGTTTCTCACTATTCAAGATAAAATTGTTTTATTTTTAAACTCCATACTTATTCGAGGCTATGACACGTCTTTCCTTCCAATGACGCCACCGTTCGACATATTCATTCACGGTTGATTTCCTTACTTCGAAATCGTTCTTGACGAATCATCTTGAACTCACAATCATCTCCCCTTAGCTTACTCCTCGAACACGCTCGAGTGTAGCAGCAGTTCTGCAGAAGAGGGAGAAGATGAGGAGACAGAAAGAGAGCGAGACAGAGATGGCACGAGCAATGGAGAATGGCCGTGTCTGTCTTGCTCGTCCGCGATAATCCCACGCTACTAATCAGAGAGTCCTTGCTAGCCTTCCCCCCTTCCTCCACATTACAACCCACCCCGCATCTAAGGGCAGGAGGAAGGAGAGGGTAGAGGAACAGGGTATGGGAAGAGGGAGTTGGTAATCTACCGCACCCTTAAATGGGCAGTCGTCAGTTTTACGACCGCGGGATCAAGGAGTGTGACGGTGGAGGTAAAAGTAGCGGGGGAGGAATGACACTGTCGGAGATGAAGGAAAAGGGTTCAAGGCAGATGCAACCAGCGTCGGTTAAAAGGATAACGGGTAAAATGAGAATGAGGGATAGACAGAGGGGGAGCATGGGTAGAGTTGCGAAGTTTGAGATCGAGGCATGGAAAGGTAAATTCAGGACGAAGAGATACGGAGAATATGTATGCATGAAAACAGAGTTGAAATGTGCGTTAAAGGAGAGGAGGAAGTTCCAAGTAAGAAAATTCCAAATTGAGTAGGAATGAATAAATGAATTAACCTAGTATTGTGGGGTCAAATGTCGAATCCTTCTTCTAAAATCAGATAAAAATGGGTTAGGCCTCAAATAAGTACTGGAGAAAATGCAGGGAGAAAGTATAGACGTACAAGGAACAAGCTGTGAAAGGAGCCCGAAAATAAATTAATAAGGAGACGAAGAGAAGTTGCACTGACGGAAGTAGAGGAATAAGGTAATCGCTGTATTTCAGTGAAAAATGAGGAAAATGATTGGAAGTGGCGGGGGACGATGGGTTTTTGCTGGTAGCGCAGGCGAAGAAACGCTCTACAGATAAGAAACACTCGATGATATGGTCAACTAGTGATCGACTAGTGAAGTGAATGCCAGTTCTAGGGATATAAAATTTTATAGCAACCTATATCAAGGATATTTTCTTTTTTGCCTTGAACTGTAAAATTACCTACGCAAATATACAATGGTTAATTTTGGTTTACTTACTCACTTCGGTAAAGAATTCGTTTCAACAGGAAAAGATGACACGAACAAAATGAGAGGTTTTAGTAACACTTATAGAACAAAATTGAAGAAAACAAGCTACAATTCTCTCTCAAGTCCATACGTAAAAATTAGGGAATAATATGATAATATTAGAATAAAGATCTTTAAACAATCTTCAAAGATTAAGTTAAAATTTCGAATCCAATATAGAAATTATTTCCTCAAACACGTAGAATAACTAAGGGTGCAGAATAACTAAAATGGGAGAGCAGCAAGACGAATATATTGTCCCTTAAGGTAGATTTATGAGTCCCCTAACTTCACCATCAATAAAATTTCTAGGTAGAAATTCATTCCCTTGTTATACCAAATTGCTGAGAAATAAAAGAAACTCAAAGGACTACGGTAAACGCTCTTGGATAAAGAGAACTGGGCCGCAAGAAGGACAGTAAGCCAAGAAAAGCTAGATAAAGTATAATCGGTGCTCAATAGTGTAGAATAACAGATAATATTTTCGGTCCGAAGAAGAAATAGGTAAATGGATTGCTTCAGCTGGTAGAATTAGTGTTCCGAAAAAAATCTATTCCTCCATTATAAAAGGGAAACTTAATCCGGTAAGACCGAATTCAAGAAAATAGTACGGAGACCAGGAAAGGAAAAAGTCAGCAGCCGCAGGAACAAAGTTTTCGCAAGCAAGAAATTTCAATTTTATTAACAGCATCGAAAAAGTAATGGAATAGATTAAAATTCTCACTCCAACTTAACGAGAATTTGTATTACCTATAGCTGGGGTAGGATAAAAAACATTCAAAGGTCTCTTAAAGAGAAAATCTTTTAGGGATAAGGAAAAGCTGCTACTAAATGGTCGACTCATTCTCATGCTGTTGACCCATATCATCGCAGCCTCAAGAAAAGAAAAACAAACGCACGGCATTCGAGTCTTTCTTCACTTAACTTTACAACTCAAATGTTATGTCAGATGATACATCTGCCGCAGGAACAATAAAGAAGAAAGCCAAAACAGAGACCCGGAAGCTGTGTAGAAAGGCTGTCGAAAGTAATCAATCTTAGATTCCATTTGAGATCATAAATTAACGCGAATAATTTTTAAAAACTAATGTATGTATATACATATTAAGAGAATCGTTTGGAATTAGACTTTTAAAAAATTTCTTAGATAAATTTTAATCCGCTTAGTATTCAATTAATGTTAGCAAAAGATCAGTTGAGTGAGTATTTAGCACATTTTGCAAGATTTATTGTTCATGAATATCTGCACAGAAAATCAGCGGTTGAGGTTTTATTTGAAATTTTAGAATTTCGACTTTGCTATAAGTATGAAATAATAGTTTAAAATTAATATTTACCAGGCAAAAGTCGTTTTTGTAAGGTTCCTTCTCTTAAAATCCCACTAAAGACAACAGTATTTTACATTATACCTCACGGTAAATAAAATTCTCAAATCAAGGAATTAGTAACCTTGCTTTACGAAACCGTTTCAAAAGCCTCCAAACAATCAAAATGTTGGAGAGAGTTTTCACGAAAGTTATTTTTATGGAGTCATTTTCGCGATAGGGATTCGAAGTGTGGAAGTAATACTTTTAATCAACCGAAAAATAGGACATATATCGTCCGTATGAATAATTAAAAAAATTAATTCAGCACCTATTTTGATGAAATTCTAAGGAGAATAACGGGAAGGAAGTTTGCGGGCTAATCCTTCCCCGGCCTCATCGAAAAGTAACGATGAAACGATCGATTTTCTTCCGTTCACTCATTTTAAACCTCAAACGGCGAGAGCAAACACGATTTTCAGACTTCTTAACGTGTCTTTATGTACAAGGTAAAAACGATTGCTTCGAATGACCGAAGCCTTCTAGCAGACGAACAACGCTTCGTTAGCATAGCAATAACATTACCTTTCGCAATATCGCTGACGGCAAAACCCTCTGTTAGCCCATGAGTCACCTAATCTGGTCGTGCAAAGCGGAAATGATAAAATCTGAAGTCATTTTTCCAGTCGGAGTCGCCGTTAAATCTCTTTGCACCCGAGTATATTCAGCGACCTTCAACAGAACCTCTTCTTTAAAAAACCGGTGGAAATAATTTCTGCGTTTCAGGCGAAGTCGAGGAAGATCATTAAGTACGTTCCCAGGGAGCGTTTCTTCAACCCCTTCCTTCCCTCTTTCGACACCCACGTCTTCCCCGCGGCACTTCACCCGCATCGAACATCTCGCAATCCTCGGCAGTTGTTTACTCGGCCCGAAGGGCGAAATGTTTACAGCGGGGGCGACGTGTAGAGTGCAGCCCCAAAGCCATGTCCTGAGCGCGGGTGCTGCGGCGCGGTGCGAGGTGCAGCGCTGCAGCAGGGAGGAAAATTAAAATCGCCCAGCGAATTTAAATGGGATGGCATGGCCGGAGGAAGAAGTCTTAACGAGATAAGAAATTTTGTCGTAGTAAGTAAATGTGAACGGGAAGGAGATTCTAAATTAACGGCGCGATACATCCCTACGTTAGCACTTAGAGAATATACCTCGTAAAGACTTTAAAAGGTGGATAAGAGGCACCAATCGCCAGCAATTAAATTCTAGTTATTGATATACAAGGTGGTAGTACATATCTAACTAATTGACTCATTCATATGCGTATTAACACAGTTTTATTACACAGGCGAATTTAGACTACTGAAAGCCCCTTTAGACCTTTAAAGAAAATTATTTCTGGCAGTAAGTTGCTTCGATAGCTACTTGAAATGTAAAGAAGAAACAACGATGTACCTCCATTAGCCCATGTACCTCGTCGCAAGATCAAATCAAGACGCAAACGAGTTTTTCTCTCGAGTGGCTCAGCTGAAAAAAAAATTACACTCCCCTCTTGGGCAAATAATTTCACGCGAGTTCGTCCCTTTGAACCTAAACGAGTCTCATAAACTTCCCCCTAAAACTATGAAGGAGTAGAGTCGCTGTCTGAGGGAGAGAGAGAGGTTCGGTAAACGAAAGGATGGGAGGAAAACAAATGAGCGCTGCCTCATACGCCCTCACCTCGGCGATGTCCTCTATCTCCCACACCACTTGAAGCTCACACACGTACACAGAGGGGCAAGTATAAACACGGAGACAAGCAAGAGATTCCATTCATGGGAACAAGTGAAGCGGAAAGAGGGGAAGAGGAAAGAGAGATGCAGAGGAATAATGCGAACGGGTGCTATAGCGCAAAAAGTCAAGAGATCTTCGCCAAAATTTATTCTTGGAACGAAAACGGTTTAGAAGATAGGGTAGCTTATGAGATTAGGAGAATAGTCGTACTGAAAATAGTGGATGGAATAAAGTCATAAAGGAATTCATCAAGGATCATACTAAGGCGAAAGAATAGACTTTAAAAATAGTAAAGATATTTAATTATTTTACAGTATTTAAAACAGTTAAAGAGAAATTATCTTAGACTTATAATTCTATTTTTAATTTTAAAACAAACTTAAATTTTACTTGTCAATAAGTAGGTGAGTAAGATATAAGGGAAAATCACCAATTTAAGCCTAATTTTCCACTACAAACTTTACCAAAACGATCCTTGCTAAATGTGCACTATACATAGAGGATACCTTCAAGAACTTTCGAGGCTGAACCCTTAAACCAAGCCTTTTCTCTCCAAATATAACAGAAATAACTGTCTCGCAAATAACAACTTTAATTTCCACAATTCCTTTCAATCATGCATTTCTTTCAATGTTGGTGGTATTAGACCTTGCAACAGCATTTTCTTAAAATAAAAATATTTCCGGGTTCGATTCCCAACGTGGGACATGATTGGGAAACTGCCTGAATTCAAAAGTTATCAGTTCCAACACAGACTATAATATCCAATGACGGCCGGGTGGGAGTCGCGATGACCACATGTCACCAACTTGAATGCTTGCTGGCCAGGCGTAGGATAAATTTGGCTTGAGGAAGAGCAGAAAATATGCTTTGCCTTCCGAAATTCGTGGAACTACCCATATATAATTGTCTGCGAAAATGTAGCCATTTCTGCGGCCAAGTGAAATGAGGTATTCCTACACTGCTAGTTAATCAGTTTCAGAATTCGAATTTCTGATGTAGTTATGAGGAGAAATCCTCCTCCGATAGGCGACTAACGGAGTATGAAATTTTATGTATATTCAGGTGGAATAAAGGTGCACTGCCGACGGAAACGAGATTCTCGTATAGATTAATATATTTCCCTTCTTGGAATGCGATCCACTATAAGTCATTCCCTCCATAGGACTTCATCTTTCACGAGATAACAGAAACAGGAGTAACCGAGTGGTAGAAGAGCGTAGAGGGGGTGATAGAGCGGAAGAAGTCAGTCAAAGAGAAACGGAAGAGTAAAAAACTGAAAAAGGAAAGGCGTAAGAAAGGAAGGAGGAGGAAAGAGTAGGCGAGCGATGGAACCTCCACAAAGGCGATTCAAGGAAGTAAACAAATGGGGAGAACAAAAGTAAAGGAGGAAAGGAAACGTCTTCGGAAACTCCGCCCAATTCCGTGGCGATTCCGAATAAGGTACGGTAGGGCGTGCGCCAAACTGCTGAACTTGGTCAGGGCAATTTACTATGTTCATCGGAGCGACGATATATCAGGAAAATATACGGTGAACAGAAAATAAAAGAGTGGAATTGGAAATGGGTCAAAATTGGCGATAGCGAGAAGAAATATCGAAAGACTGCAGGTCTAAATATAAAAGTTTAATGGAAGGCTATCGTGGAATAGTGCAGCTTATGGCCATAAATAGGTTTCCTCTGACATCAGCGCACGAACAATATCTTCGAAAAATGAAAAGGAGGAAATATTCCGCCTCGGTACTTTTTGTCACAACAGATGATTCGCTTTTAAAGTGAAAATAGTTGACTTTGAGTTGATGAATCAATAACTGGAGGAAAAATAAGTCTTCCGCAATCTATGAATACTTAAAAACATACACGAACATAACATATTTTTATATTTATGCCTTAAAAGAATGAGTTGGAAAGCAGCAATTAAGGATAACATTCGATTTTACATTGCCCAGTATTAAACAACCCTTTAGGACTATGTCCATAAAATAACTTGAAGAAATACTACGATGTTCTAAATTCGAATACTGTTTTCACAGAAACAATCAAACCTTTACCAAACTAAACTGCATCCGATAAAATTTGATATCAGAATTATTTTTTAGGTACATACATCAATAACCGCTGTCTGCCATCTGCAAAATTGTATAGGCTATGGTTTTATATAATTTGCATCTCTTCCTTTGGTTATTTTTCTTTTGAGCAAGAGGATCCATTTTATTCCATTTGAAAAGCGCCTAGAGACATTTCGTGAGAGATTATTTGCATAGATTCAGCAATTGTATTCGATAATCGCATACGATAAAAAGTTCTCCTGCACTTTTATATGTATACTAATCAGCCATTAAAACATTACCACATACGAATGATGTTACCTTTAGTCTACTTCCGATCGCCCACGCTCAAAGAAAAAGACCGATCATCGACCGAAAAGCAGACGCAGCCGTGGAAAGCCGCCAACGACAAAATGAAAAGAGAGAGAGGGAGTGGGACAAACCGGCAAGATTAAGAGCCGCTCCGTAAAGACATAAACCGCGTGTTACGAAATCTCCCGTAACATCGCCGCCTCCAACGAAGAGCCGGCGGCTAGCACGCGAGCACTCGCTCCAAGAGCTTGGAAATGCAAAACGGAGAAAAGAATTTTAACGAAATCAGCCTAGCCAGGCGCCAATGCTGACACAATCACCATAAATACGCAGGTCTCCTTAGGATCATTACTTTGAGCCTTACACCTACACTAAAATTTTACGGTTAACTAAACCCTTACTTTACACTACGTATTCCAATGCAAATTTCACTTCAAGAATATTCCAAAATGTAATTGCAGCTGATGTTGCAGTATATGAGTCTCGTCATTACATCATCAAGGAATATAAATCTTTGTGAATAGAAAATTGTTACGAAGTTATACCTGAATCTTATCCTATATGTTTTGGAGCTATATTGTAATATAATACTATATATGTACATATATATATTTACATATAAGGTATATAATACATCATTATAATAGTTTTATAATAGTTACATATTCATACTGGATATTTTAAAATGAATTTTAATGAGTAAAACACTAAGAAATATAACATTCAACATCGGGAATTTAATTTATGCCAGGAAGCTCAAGTTACACCGCAAAGAGACACTTTCAATAACCTTTAGTAATTAAAATAATTAAATAAAAAAAGAATAAAGCAACTTACAAGATTCCACATATATAACCAAATATTAATACAGGAAAACGGGTAAGGGTGACTTTGCGCAAGATGGTGCGCACCCAGGAAATTCTTCCTTGGGACTAATATTACTACTTAAAAATTTGTCCTTTGATGAGAAAACCTATCTTGGGAAGCCAAATAAATAAAATGGCCCTTTCCTTTCAGTTGAAACAGAGGATGGATAAAGATAGACGCAGAGTCTATAGTTACAGATTGCGCCTTTTCCCACTAATAGAACAAATTCCAATACCCTCTGGGAGAGATACGTTCCTATTCCAACTACTCGACCCAAGAAGCAGAAGAAAACAAGAGATGTTGGTTCCTGAGGAATAAGAGCTAAGAGAAAGGGACCGAAACCTTCGATAGGGAGAAAAGCGCAAATGATTGGGAAAGGGAGGCCGGAAGATCGGACGATAAAAGGATAGAATGGAATGAATTCTCTAAACACGCTCGCCGCCGTCTCCCACTCACGGTCGAGTTTCCGACATGACTGACATTCAAAGCGAAGATAAGAAGAAAGTATGGAGGTCAGTGCAGCCGCTTGTGCAACACCTCTTTATGCAGCCAGCATTTTCTACTTTCTACTCGGAGGGCTACGCTTTCGTAAAATTGAAAATTTTGAGATTATTGGCTGAGTTCCGGTGTGGCGTGGGAAGAAGAGGAGAAAGAGAACGAAGTGGGAGAGTCGAGGAAATCTAATTAATATTATTCCAACTACCACGCTTTATAAAAGTTTTATTTGTGCGCAAGCCAGGACTAGCCCGATCTGTTTTTGGCCCGATCTAACGATACAGGCCAATAAGAATTGCTTGCGGCGGCGTCATTTCAAAACGTCAATTTTTATTTTCAAAACTTCTTTCTTTTATTTTACATTGGTATATTTATATAAGCATGTGATTAAAGCTGCGAGGAAACTGCGGCAAGTTCAGAAAAATGACTCCAAAAAGCCTCTCCCTTGACACACCAAATAACGAGCCGAGCTTAAATCACACCATTAAAAAGTAAAAAAATCCTTTACGAGTATTACAGTTATCATTCATTTTAGGAAGGTATTTACTAATATTAATAGCATATACCGCACAAATTTCTCCTGCGTTTTATTCTTCAAAAGTATTTCGCCGCAAGAAACATTTTTTTACATCTCCATTTCTAACTTCTTGCAAAGCAATCTAATGTTAAAATAATATAATTAGAAAGTTATTTTCAAAGATAACCTCGAAAGGTACGTATAAAAGGGAAATAGAGGTTCGAGGGAGGTGAGACTTTAAGAGAGATAAGAGATTTCTAGTCTCCATGTGCACATAGGATAGAGTGTGGTAGAATGGAAGTTGCACACTTGGGCAAATGCAACCGAAGGAGGATAAGAGGGCAAGGTGACGTAAGTGTGAAGCGACGGCGTGATTTCTGATGCACGAATAACGGCACGGTGCGAACACTTTTGAAGAGGTTTGGCCTAAGAGCTGCGGGAAGGTGGATATTATTTTGCGGGAGATGAAAACCAAGAAAGCTACAGCACTTGCAAGGATGAACGGATTGAGAAAGGGATAGGTGATAAAGGGGTTTAAATTTGCTGCATAAGCATCTCTTTCAGAACGGTCGGAGAGTTAAAGTGGGGCAAGCAATCAGTTTCTGTTTCCGTTCGTGAGATACACCGATACATACATCAACGAACAGGCGTAACATGGTTGCGGAAAGCAAAGACACCGCTTGAGCGGGATGCAAGTGCATTACTGAAGCGAGTGACGGCCAACAAAGAGCCGTTTCGAAAGGGCCAATTCTTTGAAAACGAAGCGAGTGAGATCTTAACTGACCAACTTGATGAATATAAATGAAGAGCAAACCTAAAGTTCTAACGGAACGTTCTGTAACACACATCAACGTAGCTGTACTCAAAGGCGAAGTGCAGTGGAAAGAAAAACATACCCTTGTATCCTCTAAATTTCTGTCACAACAAAACAATGTTCAATATTAAACAAATCGTATTAAAGTTACTGATACTGGCATATAAGAATTTACTCACGAAAGTTATATCGGAATTACTTCGAAACAAACTATGTTGATGATAATACATTCGATGTTTAAGTAAATAACACAATAATGTCGTATGTTCGAGCTGTATCAGAGTCACTATTTTTAGACCTATTCACCGTCACTTTGTTTTAAGCTTCAACAGTGAGTACGATATAAATTATACTCGCCATAAAAAGATTAAAATACACTTCAGATTAAATAATGTTATCACCTACACACAAACTTCATTCAAATTCCATTGAAACCAATAGTATGCATAGGTATGAGGATAGAGAGTAATAGACTATTTATGGTGAAATTATTTTAGGCCTGATAAAGTATTTCACAGTAAAAATAAATCACAGAAATCCAAAGCGATCTTTAGTTACAGTTATTCATGTTTAGACTAAAGTTTATTTACCGAAATAGAACAAATTAGCACCATAGGTCCTTTAAATGTAAAGACGGAGAGAAAACTTCTGAACAATTTGATGAAAAAAGAAATTTAGATAATTGGTTCACTAATCCCAATGAAAAAAATTATTGATACCATAAAGCCACCTCTAAAACGTAATAAATAAAGCAATGCTCTCCAAGAGACGAAAGTAGCCAATCACTAGCGTTAGTGATTGATTCACCTCATTCATCACCCTCATTCTTCCTCAGAGACAAAGAGACTACTTCAACAACAGTCAGCAATGAATCCTAACTAGATAAGTAAATAGAGCGAAAGATTTAGGTGGTCTTAAAAGCAGCAGTTCCACAAAAGACGGATGGCCTAATCTAGACCGAGTACTTCCGGAATTATTCATCCGTATTACTCCCCCTTTTCTTCTACTCTCGTTTTTCTGGAAAAGCCATTTCGGGAAAACCTTCCGTAAAGACGATAGGCACATGTGAAGAGGAAACGAGCAACCACACACGTCCGGTAGCGCGATAATGCCGCTTTAGCTCAAACCCGTGAAAATATGCGGCGATGCATTAATGGGAGTGTGTTCTTGCATCTGTGCGGAGGATGTCGGGATAAGAAAGGAGGCACACGGAAAGGAATCCTATCCTCTCTCTCCCGACACGATACGTATGACACGTAGATAGGGTGTGTGATCGTGACAACGACAAGAGTCACGAAGGAATTGAAGATAGGTTAGTCTGATGTCACCGCGGTAAAGGATTTGCGATGATTCAGGAGCTGAGATGAAGGAGGCTCCCGAAGGTTGAGGATATAACAAGAAAAAAAGAGTTGGAGCCTTGAAACATGACTTTGAATTCTGCATCCCTTCGAGAGATTTATCTTAATCGTTTCGTTTATATTAAGCTATCTCTCATCTCGTTGAGACATTTATGAAATTAACCCTCACGTTTTTTGGTAGTGAAGTTTGCCTTTTCGTTGTTCAAAGATGCTACTAACTATCTCCCCTATTAGCGCAAAATTTTCTATAAAGTGCAGGATATATCATTCACAGGGTCGCCCTGAAACAGTAAGCAAATGAGACAACTGCCTCGGGGTTTAAAAAAAGGGAGTAAATACGTAAAAAGTAATAAGTAAAAACTAATAGGTAAATAAGTAATACGTGGCGATGTTTATGAATGCCTACAACTAAAAAAACCCGAAAATATAATGTAGAAGTTTCATGGCATATGACACTGGGAAGACGATGGGTAAGATTAAATATACATACTTTAGAAATATATAGAAATCTATATCAAGAATACTGCCCTTGGAAATACTGAAATCAAATAGAGCAAACTATAATTGCGACTGCTAACATCACTTAGTTATAATTCCACGAGTAGAGATTGTATTTGAGAGTGAAGAATAAGATATTGCAACTAAAACTGCGCCAGAACGACAATTATAGCGCAAAGAAGCAACGATTGAGGCCGAAAACATTAAAATATAAGTCGAAGGAGGAAAAGTCAATAATGAGGACAGTTGTCTCTGGGCGGGCATGGTTCTGAAGACCTTACTGGTAATTCGCTATTTTATATTTTTACTAATTTTCTCCGTCGATAATTAATCACACTCTTTTGATTGTTATGTCTCTATGCATTCAAAAATAGATCATTTTTGTGACCTAAAGATATTCCAAAAACAAAGGTTAAATAATTCTTCATGAGAATACATTTTGAAATAAAACATACATAATTATATTAGGTACTGAAGTTAGACTTCATACTCGGCTAATAAAAATCATTTCCGGACAAATTAAGAAATACGAAAAATAGCGAAATGATTATTTTGGCCGGCCATTTTTATAACTTAATAAAAAGTATCGCCTACGAGAAGGAAAACCGAGAGACTTTATGCAACTCGATTCAGAGTCAACCTTTCATCACGATAATTTAGAATATATGTTGAAGAAATCGGACCACCTTAATGAACAAAAAGTAGAAAAAATCCACAAAATTTACGAACTTCGGTCCACGACTACAGATGCTGCAAAACAAGGCAACTCAAGTTGGTCCAAAGCGATGCGAAAAAGGACGAAGGGGATGTGTTAAAGGACCGAGTCTGCTCGCGAAAAAGGGAGGACGCCACTCTATGAAAATGGCGTTAACGACTGAAGCACTCGGATTAGAACGGAAGGGTTTCCGGTGCTCCCAGCGACAAACGAAGAGAGTTTGGAGTGGAAAGAGGAGGAGAGGGCGATTGTTCCATTGCTATGAGAGACAAATTTGACGGAAAGGAAATCGGGTTTCGGTGCATCATCGAGAGGGATATTTTGGGGAAAATTTGCTGGAGCTTTCGATTTAGATATTTGCTCCAAGCGAATACCTGTATCCGTGGATTATATCCACATTTGGAAAAGTGGGTTAACCGATTTAATCTAAAGCCACGTTAAGGGCTGATAACAGCTTAAAATAAAATAAAAAATATCTTTTTCCAAACGATTCCATTTTAACGTTGCTGAAAATATTTTTATATTCAATAGCGGAATAAATTTTATCCTTATTTTAACAAAATATCTAAGCTGGATATCAAATTCTAGCGTAAGTCATGATTTTCTTAAAATTTACAGTGCAAGTCTACAGATCCTCATTTCATTCTACGTTTCTTCTCATAAATCTTAAGAATGCCATTAGCTCTTAGAATTCTCTCGTCCTACAGCTTATATTTGGCGTATATTTTTACATAAACTGCATCTATCTGCTTCTTATCTGGCCCGTCACCCTGAAATGGAGGCAATGACCTTAAAATGTCACAACTACTTCGATTTCTGTAAAGTTATTTTATCTTACGAAAACAGTTCAGTTTAAATAGGTCATAATGCATTTATCTGTATTTTTCCGACTCCAAATGTATTTTTCCGACTCCAAATTTCATTTGGAGGGAAGATTAACATTATCTTCCGTATGTTGCATCAGCATGAACGAGGTTTCATGCTTTGGTGACAATTAGGGTCGGATTCGGGACTGGGCTATCTCGTAAAACTCTTTGGCCAAACCGTTACGATAAAGAAGAGCTCGGCGTCCCTAATTCTTGGTATTTGAGAAACTATACTTTGGTGAGAAAGATTTTCAAACTTTTCCTGAGAAAATTAAAGAATATACATAATCCGACATAATTTATGCTTGAAATTCCCAAATTAATATCGCTAAAAAACGATTAACAAATAGATAACCCTTCCGCGAAGTCTTTTATTCTGTTCTTTATTTTTGCAAAAACCAGAAACGATGGATGCCTTAAAAAGAAGCATGATGTTCAGACGGCTTTTCCCCAACCTTTGAATAACGTTATTTTGAAAAGGTGTAATATGGGAGGGGAAATGTGGGCTAAATCGGTTTAGTTTTGCGTGCGGATGTTATGCGACGAGGTGGGCGAAGTCGTTTTGCAGCCTTGGCGAGAGATTAAGCACGGACGCAGGGAATAATGGCGAAAGTCAGAGGACGCGAAGAGGGATCCCTCGACATTTCCTCCACTTGACAGGAGGTGTTGCAAAATACGAAGCGCGTAGAAAATCTGAGTAGAGAAACGAGAAAGGGGGGTGGAAGAGTGACGGAAACCACGCGATGAGAGTGCGGAAAGAAGTAATGGAACGAGAAAAGACAATGGATGACATCGCCATTAAAATATTACTTATACCTAATGGCTGTGAAAACGATTTCTTAATCTAAAGGGTTTACTGAAATAGGAAGATTTACAAAATGGCTTAGGGTAAGCTACTTTGTAATAATGTGTAATTTCGCACGTACGTATTACATGTTTCGTATAATGTATGTATGTAGTAAGTACACATGTATTAGGTAGTTATATATGCAAGTGTTATTTAATGTACACAACTGTCACTACGCGTTAAGCCTTAACGTTGTTTAACAAAAATAATAATAACTATGATCCTTTCCATTACTAAGCAATTGATTTACCATTCATTGAACAGAACGATTCAGTCGCCAACAAGAAATGAAGGTCACCTACACATAAATTAGCGATCCAATGCTTTCATTTTTTATGTAACACGATTCAATTCACCCTTTCATAATAGAATTCTACTTTATGCTATATTACTATATACAAATTCTACATCCATTCATGAATTTTCCATGATGAGTTGACAGTATCCTCCCATTAAAAAATGGCTGACTCATTCCCACGGAAACTAAAAAATTACGCAATAATTTAAGACACTGTCCTTTTTTGTTTAAAATTTCTACAAAATGGCAAACCAACGGCATTAGAATTTTTAGTCTTAAAAAAAGAACAACTAAGAGAAGTGAGTGAAGATTGAGATATCATTCCAACGCAATGAATGTAGGTCAAAATAGGTAAAAGGTTTACAGAGGTGATAATGAACTGGTAACTATACAATCCGTCACATTTTTCTGAAAAGTAAACAAAATAATCAAAGGATTTAAGCCCACTAAAGGGAAGAAATATTCCAAAAGTCGTAGGAACGACGGGACCCCTGCGGGAGAGCGGAGGATATGTCGCTACGACAAGGAAAAGACAATGAGAGAGAAATATTTTAACGGTCGGTTGCATATTGCGCAAACGTTTTGAAGCGAGCTAACCCGCCTCCAAACCTACCCACCTAGACACAAACAAATGATAGTGGATAAATGTTGGGGAAGAAGAGAAACAAAACATGCAAAAAGTGTAAAAACATGGAACGCGTAGTTTTTAGAGGGCATGGAGAAAATAGGTTCTTCGGGAATAAGTGCCGAGAAGGAGATGAGGGGAGTCAGCTACAGAAAGAGCGATGGAATAAAGACATTGGTGGAAGCGAGGAATGTGAGTGGTTGGCTAAATAGATGACAGCAGTTGTGGGAAGGTGGTTGAAAAAATTAATCCACTCTCTTTCATTATTTGCCTCTCTCTATCCGCCTATCTGCCTGTTTCTCTGTCCAAGCGGAACAAGGCTAAAAGATTTCCGCCGCCGAACTATTTTTTTCCCTCCCTACGTGGTCGTACGCCCTTTCGAATTAACGCAAACACAGAGATGAAGGAGCGAAGGAAATTGAATCGAGTTCCGAGGAAGATTGAAAGGGGAAGAAAGAAAGAAAGAGAACCGTGAATTTAATAAGAAAATTTCTCGCCCCGACTTCATGCTTTTCGAGACGTAATACGAGCATTCAATTACGCGATGCTAGGTAGTGAAATGAGGGCTTAATTAAAACGTATCGTAACTAAACCTTATTTGTTGTTGTAGAAGAATCTGGGATTTTTCCAGCGATAACGGGCCATATATTCCGGTCAGAATATTTGAAGATAGAATTTTATTAGCTATCGGTCAGTTATGCAGTGTGAGCTATTTAAAAATATCAAATAATTGCAATAACATCACACAGAGTGCCAAGAGAACAAAAGTGATACGGAAGAAAACATATCTAATGATTTGGATCCTTTAGAAAAACGTAAACACCACAGAGGCTTTGCTAAGGAAATAATTTAGTTGTTCAAAATATAACAATCATCATTTAAACGTGTAAGGAGTAAAAACAAATTGAAATGAGAGATTGAGATTGTACTAAAACCGAAATAGCGAATAACCATAAAATCTAATGTACAGTTGCACATTATAAACTCCGTATATCTCACATTCAAATCATTCCATTACGCTAGAATAAATCATACTCAATCATCAGCGTATGTTCCCGACAAGCGTAATTTTCTTTATGCAGGCGAAAGACAAACAAAGCTTTATAAATAAGTGTATATGAATAATACCGTTCGATCTAACTGAAAAACAACTTATTATCGTTTTTCCCACCAATAATCATATCAAGAATATTATCAATGGTACGATAATTATCTTCAAAGATAATTATCGTATCATTTATTGTTCATTCTAAAATGGATTGAAACAAGTATGAAATACATGAAAATAATTAACAAAAGAATACTGTTTTATCTTCGAAAGATTCATCGTAAATTTCGGTAAAAAACACAACGCACAAAAATAAAGGGTAAGAAGCAGAGAGGTTTGTGCAATGTCAACCAAAGAGAGAGAGAAGGAGAATGAGAAAACAGATTATTTTTGCCCACGTCGCCTTCTTTTCACCCACAAATAGTGCGTACACGTCGAGAAGCACGAATGCAAGAGAAAGCAGCACGCGAGAAATTTGGAAAACTCGCATGCCAATGTTCAGACCATAGTTCCACATCCTTAAGATTGGCTGGTAAGGCAATTTTTAAGTCAAAAAGTAAGAAACGTGTGAGTCGATGCCCTAATACAATTTAAACGCACTGATTTATGTTTTAACTCTTTTCTTAAAATAAAAAAAACAGTTCTATCCTTTCTCAGCATAGTATTAATTAATCATTATCACGTAAGTGCAGTGCGAAAGATAATTTTGAGATAATGCATTACCTGGAAGTCTTGCTATCACGAAAGAAATCGTTGAAGAATCGATAAGGTAAACTATAAAAAGCTGTTTCCAAGAAGAGAAGTAATTTCATTACTAAATCTCTACAAGTAGATTGAGATAAATAATACGTACGAAGGTCGTGATAAAACATCTTATCTTTAGACACTCGAAAAAGATAAAATTACAAAGTCTGAACAAGTTGCTCGCAGAGATAAATAAGATGATACCAATTATGCAGCTTTAATTATCGAATTTATCAGACTAGTAAAGTTAGCTTACGCCGAAACTTGTTTCATCCCTTTTATTACTGAAATAGCTCCACATTTTTACCACTCTTAATTGGCGGCGCATAAATGAGATTGAAATTCCTCCAAAAAATTTTTGAGGTACTGTAACTATGATAATTCATAAGAATATAAATGGGTAACAATATTAATAACTGAAACGCATCGTAAATTTTTCCACTGTAAAATTCTGAGATAAGGACCTGCATAAAAAAAATTAGAAAGAGGGATGATTGGTGAGTAACTCATTACAACACCCTTGAAGAAACGGTATTAACAATTATTTCATCGCTGCTGAAAGCTGGATATTAGGCAGAAGTTCACTAACTTTTTGCCGCACACTAATTGATTACACTTTCTAATGTTCCCATTGAAGCTATCACGAAGGTAAAATTAATCCTACGTAATTGACTAAGACTGCAGTGTTGAGAAAAGGCTTTGGAACGATGTAAAAATACCCTTTCTGGCGGAGAAAAACGGAAATGACTTCTCAGGACTAAGGGTATAAGGCGGATAAGGGAGTCTGAAGGGGATGAGGAATAGTGATGAGCGCAGAGGTTGATGGGTAGGTTACGGGTGGAGAGGCCCTTGCAAGGTAATGGAGGGAAGAAGACACAGCACTTCAAAGCCTCCATTCCGGGAGACGATCTGCCCTTCCTGTCTAAGGGCAGCGGAATGAAGAGCTGAGAGGAACCTTTTACTTAAGCCCTAATCGCAAACAGCGCTGAAATGAAAGCTGCAAACACAGCCGCTGAATAGTAGATCGCCTATGGAATTGAGGATGCAAATGCCAAGCGAGGAGTTGTCACCGACAAAGTGCATAAATTAACGCGAGATTTTTACAGGAGGAAGTCGCAAGGTTTTAATCTTACCCCCGACGAAAAGCTAATGCGTGCAGACGTGCAGAGCACTGAATCACTTGTCAGTAGGTGGTCAAATACTTTCACAAAGTAGTAGTTGAGAAATTTAAGCGCCTCTTTGGAATAAGTACTTCCTTATACAATGTAAATATGCGTACTAGTAATAAGCTAAGAAAGCATACAGTCGAGAGTATGCTTTCTTATAATATTACTAGTACGGTTTTGAAGGGTAAAAGGAATGAGAAGTACTCGTTAGAGAGTTCACCGAACTAAAAGCATCCGAGTTCAAGGTAAGCTTTGGCTGTCAATTAAAATGATGAATAATTAAGATTCTACAAGTCGTTATGGCTAGCTGAGAAAAGTAAGCCAATAACTTGATGACAAAAATTTTTAAAACGTAAGTTGTCCATGGAATCTTATGTAGTAAAAGACATTTCATAAGTCGCAAAGGAGGCCACCAATCTTACATGGAAATTAAGACTCATATTGGCAAATCATTTAATGTTTCAATCTGCAAACAGCAAAAGAAATGGGAACTCCGTTATTTTTCACCTCCTAGTTACAAATATACTCTAAGATTGACATTCCTTTGGAAGCTAGAGGTCAGATTGATTTGCTACAAATTAGATAGGATGACTAGTCTGAAAGACTGAATCCTTGGCCTTATAACCCTTCTCGATGGTTCGTCAGAAATCATCTCTCCTCTAAGACCTCTGAAGGATTCAGCCGCGAAAAAGTCCTAGGAAGTGGGGGGGGGGGGAGATTCTGTGAAGAAGGGATATGTGTAGTGCTCAGGAGGAAAGGTGGTGACGAGATTCAGCAATGGTGGAGGCGAACGGAAGGGAGGTGCGACGGATAGGTGCCATTAGGGAATCCAAGGGCATGAGTTGCATTGGGTGTGAAATGTTATGACCGTTGCGGAGGAGGAAATCACAGGGAATTAGTGACAGAAAAGGAGATGCGAAGAATGAGTATGGCAAAGAGGCACTTGAGAAGGGTGTACGTCGCATAATCTGGTTGAAAGACATTAGAGCGAAGATTGTGCCCTCTTTTGGACAGTTATGATCTTGAGGTTGGCGGTAGTGACGAGGTTTTGGTAGATTAGGTCGTATGGAAAAATACTCCCAGAGGGTTTACTTATCAATATTAGGGATCGTGGCATCAAGATGCAAGATACAGGACACAATGTCCTTAAACGATATTTAACGACAGTTAGCTTCTCACAAAATGTTCAATTCTGAGGAAGATCAAATCTTTTGTGCAATACCATTGAAAATAATCCTTTTAAGGAGTTATTTTACAAAAAAATCTATATGAAGTTATGCAATGCCTGATCATATACGGTTTTAGCAAGACGCGCACTGGCAGAGTAATGAAATGACTGAGATATAAATGACGAGATTAACAAGTGCGATTACATAAAAGGGTAAATGTGTACGTATAAAGATGCACGTATAGGTAAAGGTGCCCATATAGGTGCACACCTAAGAAAAGTTCCAAGAGAAAACGAACATAAAAGGTCTGAAAGGAGCGGGACTCGAACCCGAAAACATTCACATCCCGGCAAATGCATCGTCCAATTAACCTATCGATAAAGAACGCTCTCTCGTGCCTTTTCGGGAGACTGGTTAAGCAAGGGAGAATTAGTTTCGTCCGACTATGCGGCACCGTCTTCGTCCTCAAAGAAGATTACGGTTTTCAGTCCCGGTCCAGGCTGACTTTTTTCATATCCTGTTTCCTCGGGTATGAAAATATCCGGATTCGGATGTACGATTACAATTGAAATTTAAAAGAATTGTTTTTATGAAAAAATGATAGGTGGGTAATACAATCAGTAAACGAGATTAATTTCCTTTAAGCGGTTTAATTTTCCTTCCATACAGAAAGAGAATGTGATTTAATCCGAACATGTTACGTGAAAAAGAACCGAGAAATAAGAGTATAATATTATCTCTTAAGAATTCTGAAAATAACAATATGAAACCGTAAATATCTGCGAGGAAAGGAATGAAATTAAGAGAAACTTCAGGTTATAATTTTCACCTATTAAAATCTCAACTTCTTAATTAAAAGAATTTCTTTTCCCCATATTTTCCGGCGCTGCACTCAGCCCATTTCCTTCTGTGCACATCGCGTCCACGCTACAGCGAGCATATTGTTTCCTCCTTTTACCCTCGCGAGCGGCATAGCATCAAAAACTACTTAAAAACTGCTAGACCACGTGACAGAAGCACCACTTAACGCTCTCCATACTAAGTACTGTCTGACCTCTTGGGAGAGAAGTTTAGCAATGAGGACCTAAATGTGCTAGGGAGGTCTCCCTCAATTTTAAGAACACCAAATATTTAAACCGAAAAAGTAAAAAAAAGAATTTATATTCATTCCAAACTGCATGCTGATACGTTTGGTAACAAAACATGACCAAAAAATCACCTCAATGAAGCTGCTGAAGTAATCATAAGACAAATTTTCATGAATCTATACCTTGGAAAAATATCATTGTACAGAATTGGGAAAGTAACTGGGCTTCATCTTTGATTCATTCATCTAATGGCTATAAATAAGACGAAGAATGAAAAGAAGAGTGAATTGAATGAAGGAAAAACCCGTCAATCTACAAAGAAACTGCAGCTGGTATGTAAATGCGTAGAATTTGATTTGGTACTATTTTACGCACTTTGGAGGACATCCACCAGATTAAAAATGAAATAGCGAATTAAGCAAAAACTAATTAAATGAACAGAGAAATTCCGAATGGAATATGTTTGCATCTATTTCGTTCTCAGACCTTTTTCCCGCATTTCTTAAAGACTGTAAGGATGATGACTTGAAATTAAGCAGGGACTTGAACAGACATGAAAAAAGTCTGACAGGAGCGGGACTAGGGCCTGAATCATCCACTTGCTGGACGCTCTATGCAATTTAGCTATTTGGCTAGAACATTCAGACAAGCCGTTTTAGGAACCGGTAGGCAAGGGCGCGTGGTACGTCCTGAATTACTTTTTCAGGTGAGTTTTTCACCAGAAAATTTTCACCCGTCTTTCCTTGGGGCACTCCTTAACGTGAAAAGTTATCCTTATCCTTCAAAAACCGGCGTAGTGCTACCTTACTGGTTAAATTAAATTAAAATGAAAATCTGCGTCTCAAAGAACCTCAATCGGAGAGAAGGAATTTAGATCTAAAGATATTAGGCACATGGTCATGTTTAAGAAAATAACTTCCTAAAGAAATCTATTTCCACCAAGTATGCTCGTTTTTGCTGAGGAATTTTCAAGCTAATTATTGCTTAGCGCCGCTGTGAAAACTTCTTATTTTCTATTGATCGATAATTACCACTTTATTTCTTTAGCCCGACCGACATGTTCTCTACAAGCAGCGCTCTATTAAGCACATTTACATCACGATGCTAATATTTCCCGGAGAATGTGAACCAACGAGATGTTTCCAACAAGAACGCAGGCCAAACCACAAAAACAGGCATTGATAATGGTCACCCAAGTCCTTTAGATGGGCAAGAGAGGCTTCACTCATCGCAACACTGTAAAAGAGAAGACAAACAGGTTTTTTATTTCCTCATTTTTCCGAGAGTCGTAAAGAAAATTCCCCACTACTGACATAAGCTCAAACTTCAACCAACCCATGGACCAAACTTCCTGTCGAGTCATCTCCAGGGGTCATGGCGGGAAAGCTGCGGGCTCAGGGATTCAACCAAGCACGGCAGGATATAAGGGGTAAGCTCATGAAATCCTGGTGCGAGGGTGGAATAGGGTCATGCTGGGGCAGTAATCGCCTTTTCGGAGAACTATCCTTGACGGCCCGCAATGTTAGGAGGGTAAGGAAAGTGGGAGAGAGTTAAGAGGCTAAAGGAGAGGGCGGAGATGAAGGCAGGAGCATAAGGAACATGTTCCAGGCGCACTATCAAGAGGATGAGATGACCTTCCTTTGCCTCATCTACTTAGACACAAGTTAGTGAAAATGATTCCTCTCTGCCCAGCAAAGACGGAATAATAAATAGTGTGTCACTTGAGCCAACGTCAAGAGCATCGACACGAGAGAGAAGGGAATAAGAATCACCCAAACGTGATATCCTACCCTATAATAATTAAACTGTATTATTTTTATCATAAGGAATGATTAAATGATATAAGTAATGAGTTTATTTGTATAAGATTAGTAATACTTTGAAGAAATTGCATCGACAGCAGAGATCATTTTGCAAATTTTTTAAATGTAGGCCCATACAGGAACCCACTTATCTATCCAAAGAACAGTAATTAAAGGGTCTAACAATAATAATAATAAATGGTGCTCTCCCTCTAAGTAGTTTAGTCTCAACTACATAAATAATAATTCTTATATACTTCGAAATCGCACAAAAACATTGATATCATTATTGACTCCTAAATCTCGTAATTAAATTTAAGTGCAATTCCTCATCAATATGATCCAAACCAAGATCCAAGTATTTAATTAAAGACTATATTTTATGAGTTATTCCCATGCTTTATTTAAACTTTGATTGAATACTGAAATTTCTAACACATACACAAAATAATAGCTTCCTTGAGGAATTACCCAAGAAAGAAAGGAAAATTCTCATTCGGATTAATCAAAATTATGTGTTAAAGTGTTAAAACCTGTTCGAAATAAAAGATCATTTACGAGACTTCATTCTTCAAAATTTTAAATACCTAAGACTGTCCTTTACAGATGACTTCAAAGAAAGGAAGAAATTCCATCGAAGATAAAATTTTTCGAGCTCTAACATTGAATCCAATAAATATAAATTTTTAATACACTTCCATGTGAAAGTATTTAGGCTATAAATGCAGGATTTTTACAAGATTAGAATCTTAAACGGCTGTTTGCATGACAGAAGAAATTAGATTACGGATATCTATGATATCACGCAAGGAGGCTTGAAATTATATCACGCATATAAAATGCTGCACTAAAACCACTGCAGCCGGTCCTAGGCTTTTCTTATTCTATTCTCATAGATCAATCAACCGGTTCGGTAGATACAGTTTTCATTAACAGCAATTCTCCTCTTCTTCTAAGCTTTTTTTCTATTGATATTGATGTGGTGAGTGGATGATGAAACTTAATGACAAATAATTAATTTATGGAATCAATTTTCACAGCTGGATACCATTCCTGCTGCCAACTCGCCTCATGAGAATTGGGCAACAACCTAGATGAAGTCTAGGACCACTTCAGCCGACGCATCAGTGGAGGCGTTGCCAATTATGTTCTCTATGAATAGCATAAAGAAAATTAATGCATCAGATATTACATGAAGTAAATCAACCAGGAAAAAGGAAACAATGAATTGACGTTTCACTTGAGTATTAGAAAGTCATGCAAAAACCTACGCTACAGCCTTCAGCTTAGCTCTTACGAGGGTAATTGAGATTATTTTAAGAAAATTGACGCTTACGATTCAATCCGTTAAACCTCAGAATGAATAAAAATTCCTTCAGTAAATATTTTTTGTAAACTATTGTAATAATTCATTTTTTCTTAAATTTAGAATTACTCCGCATAGTTCGACCAAAGACTCACGAACTATGTACTACCTGCCACGCCAAAAAAGTAACAAAATATCAGTTAATAATATAATATCAGTTATAATAGTATTGTTAAAATTTCTTCGATAGCTAAAGTCATTTCGCACATACAGTCTCCCAATGAGATTCAAATCCGGGACAGCATACACCTACAAGGCGAACGCGCTACCCACTTGGTTATGCGGGAGCCCAATTATAATAAGTGTTCAAAAATTTTACAGACGATGAATAAGTAAATATAATCTAAAGATAGCAAATTTAGTCTTAATGCCTGGTAATTTTTCGCAAAGGCTAAGAAACGAAAATAATATTTTAAAATCTGAATATCCTCTTCATTCCTAGGACACAGAGGATGAAATGCCATTTATTTACAATTGCTCGTAATAAAGTTCAGCTGAAACGCCAAACATTTGCCTCTCCCTTCCTTCCCTTAAGTAGACAACGAAGGTAATGAACAGATAAAAAGTTTCAAAAAGAATTCTCATTAGCGTCGCATTTTCGTAACCTCTTCCTTAATCTCCCCGAACAAATGTCAAATCAGGCGTCGACCTTCCAGTCTTCCGCAGATAAGAACTGAAGAAGTTTCCGCTGAATTCGTACCCCTCATTCCTCTAACCTCGGCTCTTTAGGACCGTCAGAAGACTCAAAAGAAAGCCAAGCGGTGGTCCAAAGGAGACTTTTATCCAACTTCATGTTCACCGCCACATCTCATATCCATGCTCCTGACTATTTTCCGACTTTCTGGTGTCCTTCTGCGTCACGCTCACAACCTTTCCACTTCATTTTCCAACCTCTGAAGTGGAGCAGCCAACTTTACTGAATCTGCAACGACTCTCGTAGGATAATATTAAATCTCCTTGAACTTTGATGATTCCAATATTAAACTCATTTCTCCTTTTAATATAGCTCATTCCTAAGACATATAGTTGTTTAATCTTAGGAACATCCTTTCTGCTAATAGTTAATTCAATTAACTCAGCTCATAACAACTCAATTAATTTTCCTCGCGAATATCATTTGCTATTTAGTGAACATAATTTTATAGAATTTTCGTTAAGTGCGAAAAAGTTAAAAATTTTATGGCATAGGAATTGACAAACTAACGTCAAACGAATAAGATGACGATTGACGGCCATCCGGAAGCCCTATGAAACTGGAAAACAAAACTTTTAATAGAAACAGTTTCAATTGCAAGTTTCGCTGCATGATACTCGATGATAGATAATCATTCGAGCCAATCATTAACAATAGAATAATTCAAAAATATCTCTTTGGGTATACTACATCGCACACTAATAACGTTTCTAGCTGATTGTCGCAATAAATTACGAAGGAAAAACGTTACTACTTTACGAATGATCGCAGTTTAAATATTCCGAGGTGTTTCCCCAACTATTACTTTGAGATTACTTTTACCGAGTTAAGTGGAAGCGTAGGAACCATTTAGGACACGGAACGAAAATTTCCCAGAATCGGCTCCCCTTAAGTTGGCATCCCTTCCCTCAAGGTTAGCCCAGGAAGAGAAGAGGTTTTTGGCGCGGGAGGAAGCTTGACGAGGGTCTCGTCTGCCAATTTATTCATTAGGATCACGCCGCTTTGACATGTATATGGCCTCATTCTATGGTGATAGTGTGGGAGACGAGGAGAGGATGAGGGGGCCGTACGCACGGCCCGCAACGGGAAGCTTGGTTAGGGTATGCGTACGGCAATCGGAAGGTCGTGATTGGAGGGAAATGGGTGAAGGAGAAAGGAAGGGGATTCGCGTTTTCCCATCTTCCGCTGCGTGGTCGGAGGGAAGGACACCCGCAATTAGCGAGTGTCGGAAATAAATTCCGCGGGATTAGAGCAGTTATCGCATTTTTTCCTTTGACTAAGGCCCACGTTTTCAGGAAAGAGGCAATGAAGAAACATGACAAAACTGTAACGGGAATGCGCAACCCGATTCACTCGTGAGAACTAAAGAGGTGGCGAATGGAGGTGCCATTTGAAGCTCCCAGAAAGGGAAGAAAATTAAATTTAAAAATCCACAGATTATTTGCATTACATGACGATATTTTGACGAGTTTTTCTAGGAAAATCACGGAGGAAGCCATTTCCTATTAAGTTTCAACGGAGATAGGGACAAGATTTGTACAATACGTCGACAGAAAATAATCATTCTTTTGAATTAATTGAAAGATAAACAATTGATGCTTATTTTGGAAGAGAGATTGCCATTACTCAAAAATTAAAAGCATCTACATATTAACAGCTTCAGCTTGAACCCAAAATAAATCGCTCATCCTAACGATCGGGAGCAGCTTCTAAAAATGTAGTCACATTCGCAGGTAGACACTGCATACGTGATCTGTGAATCAGTGATCTCGGTATACTTCGAAGACGTCCTCATAGGCGCAATCGCGTTTTTTCCAACCAACTCTTCTGATCCCGAGTAAACATTTTTAAATAAATACCTCGGGGAAGAAGAACACCTCTCGAAGATTAAAAACGCGTGATAAACGTCACCTTCCAAAGCGCAAAAAAGGAAGCGTAGATGCTTGGAGCTCGTTGGAATGGGGGTGGAGATCCGAAAGGAACGAGCCGGACGATTAAGATAACGAAGATTGACTTCGGCTCGGAGCAACTCGATCGAGGCTTCGGCCTATCAAACAAAAATTCCTGCGATAAAACTCTGGAGAGGAGGGGAAAGAAGGCGAAAAGGCACGTCCGCAACATAACTCTAAGCTCCCAATATTTACCTGCGATTAAAAAGGGATAGACTTCGAAAGCTTTATATAGATAGGGTTCCAATAATTCGGAGGGTGGCCGGGAAAATTATTTCCCCTTTTATAAGACGCCTGTTTATTTTTACGCGCGACGACTTTCATCTTTCCTATAGGCGTTTCGAAAGAGATTTCCAAGAGACGAGGAAGGCGATAAGAATAAAGGGAATGAGAGGAGGGGCGTGTAAACCGTAGATATTGAAATAGTCTATTTGTCACGTATTATGACTAAAGGAAGCCATGTCGCATAGTGCAAGCGGAAAGCCTTAAACGAGATAAAACTGAAGCATTGTCAGTTTTTACACAACGTTATGATCCGCACGTACATACATACAAAAATATGTTAAATAGTGTCTTTCGTTAACAAAGGCGACTATGTATGAAGGATATGATAATTTTCTCATCACCGCAAAGAAGCATTTTTTCTCCTTAAGATTAACATGCTTACATCGTAAAAATTATTGGTCATCAGTAAGCCTATGTGTGAAGCTGGTAAAATTGCGTTTTAAGAAGAAATCACTCCAGGAGGAAAATTAAAATACTCAAAGGTGACAACCAATTAGATTACGAAACAATGTTATCACTACCTAAAGAATATTTCGGCAATAGGGATGTTAACTGTAATAGATTAATTGATTACATTTACTTTTTGTTAATGGACAATATTCCTACCATAAGATGTGAATCAAATTAAAAAGCAATGAGATTCAAGTAGTATCTACATCCCAAACGTAAACAAATAGCCGACGCAACAACAAATGAGAAATTTTTGCTCTTTCATGACGGTAACATATTTACTTAATATCGGGAATTGTAAATAGGACTAAATGTCTCCATTAATTTTTACAGAAAGTCACTCGAAAAAATATACAAAACCAAAAGTAATAACATTTGGTAAATGTAAACTTTTTCCTCTGACTAATTTTGCTGAATGGAAAGGCTAGATGAAAGATCCGTAAGATACATAAAGACGAATGTTTTGAAACAATGGTCCCAATTTTTCATTACCATTCTTTCATTAGTACCCACACTTTTTAAGAGAAGTAATGTGGTTGTTTACTTCCTTGAATAATCCAGGATGGTTCGAACCCAGCCATATAAAGCTGTTCCCATAGTGACGAATCCGGAGTTACCCTAGCAACCCTTCCCTTCCGTTAATACCCCGCACAGCAACGTGAGTGATGAATATATTTTTCAGCTTAGAAATCTCCCAAAGCTTCCCGAGCGTCATCAAACATCTCCGATTCCCTCGGCATTCCCGCAGTAGCTCCCGAACCTTTTCCGTTCCTCAGTTACCCTATTTATCTCGCCACAAACTCATTCGTCACCGAAAGATCCCTTGCCTCCGTTTTCAAGCTGCCAAGGTAGAGAAAGAAAAGCCCATTGGGTTCCCTGAGCCGCTTTTCTGGCAGCCTCCTCTTCAATTGACGAAATTTCCACATCAAGGGCAAATGCGTTCCTTTGATTGCATTAATGGATGAAATTATTAATAGGTTGGTATGCCCATCGAATAATGATACCTACACTAATTTTTCTTCAATTCAAATACGAATGTCATCTTTGCCGTTACGCTGATATTGTCATTTAATGATTTCTCTTTGTTTTAATTTAAGCGATAGTTGGTTGTAGCATACAGTAAATTATTTAACAGACAAAATTCATTCTTGGTTTATCTATGCTTACCGTATGTATTAAAGCAGATAACTGTCTATATGATAGAATTTTCAAAATGTCTTATTTTTCACCTGCTTCCTGAAATGACTTGCTCAGCTGTATACTTTCTCTACTCACTGATTTTTCTTACTTAGTCTTAATTGTTTATAATTTTCGCAAACTATGTAACTTCCAAAAAAGGAGATGGATTGGAGCAAAAAAAAAAGACAAATGCGGCAGAAACGAAGAAGGAATAATGACTAAATATCGACATACTTTCAAATATCTTTCTGTTTCTTTTGAACCACAGATACCTCTAAACAACATCCATTAGAATTAATCAGCAATATTCGATTACATTGCCATGTTCGGCAAAAGAGAGAATTTCCCAAGTATTGCTGGCATGATGGAGATGATTCCTGGGAGCATATAAAATATACCACAGTGACTTTTAGGCAAAGGAAAAAGAAAAATCTCATTACCCTTCTTCATTTAAATACAACAAACTGGTCTTAGTATTCCCGTATTAGAAAGATTAGGAATGTAGAGATAAACAACATGGACCGCAATGGAATATATCTCATGCTCCTTAACGATTCTGGTGTATTTTCGTCGATGCAACAGCCAGTTTCCGTTCAAACTCTGCTAACAGGAAGCATAAACATATTTATATCCATCTCTCTGTCCATTCTTCATCTCCATTTCCTACTTCTTTACCATAGTCGACATCAAAATACTTCTCCGGCCCCTCCCACTTTCAAAAATGCATGCCGCTCCCCTCCTTTCACACACTGAAAGAAAAGAAAAAAGCGTCGGCATCTCTACAGACGAAACACTCCCAGAGGTGTGTTATGAGGCGCGAGACCCTTCGTTTTGTGTCTGGAGATGGGATCGAATGCTATTTCCGCAACGGAAGCTGAGAGAGGAGCGCGAGATGGGCGGTTTTTCGGGAGGAAAGGCATAGGGAAAGGGGACATGAGAAGGGATGGGGGATGAGGAAGGAAGAGTGACAAGGAAGTAGAATAGAAAGAAGGAATGCGGAGACAGGAGGTGAAGGGGCGTGCCGCTTTAGGGAAGGCGTCGGAGAAGAAGGAACGTTCAGTAATCTGAGGACCACCGACTCGAAGGAGGTCTTAAAATTTTCAGATTATAGACAAACATTTGTGGGCCCACCATAAAATAAATATCAGCATATTAACGTGGCTTTAAAAAAGGAGAAATCATCAGTTGATGGAGTAATCGCATTCTCTGCCAAGAATCTCTGCTGGGCGAAAGACCAATGTCGCTGTTTCCATCGTTTCCGCGTTTCCTGAATTGTGTCTACGTGCTTCAAGTCACGCTAAACAATATGCATAATATAAAGGGTTACTTAAGAGATTCTGAATGACGTTGAATGATTATGAAAAATAGCCTGTCGCCGCCAATTAGAAAACAAACATATCTCGCAGAATATTCAAAAAATGTAACTATAAAATATAATGCGACGAAAATACATAAAATTTCGAACTGTGACGAGTTTATAGCTAAAAGAGAATATAAGCATTCGATAGTGTTTCCATTAGAGGTATTGCTTCTCACACACAAACATCGATTGTTTTAACTAAATGTCTCTAAGATTTCTGCTTACTGTGCTATGCTACAATCAGTTAATCTACTTAGCCTCTAAATTTGGCATAATCAATGACAATCCCCATATTCTGCGCTCATCCTTAACCAATTCCCTCAAAAAATCCATAAACTCATTAAATTCTTCCTAACTATATAATTACCGCATTTTAATCTCGAATTCCAAACATGGCAAATAGGAAACTGAGTATAAATCCTTCGCACGATACATCACGATCTCGAGATCTCGAAATCGAAGATTTCAGGGTGGAAGTTATGATTGTAACAGAATGTCAGAATAAAAAGAAAAGATCAGACTAAACGTTACAAAATTCCATCCCTACCCCAAGGTAGAATGATATAGCATAATAATAGACTAACATAAACGACAATACGTCAACCTTAACATCACCTTAGGATAAACGGAAGTGAAAAATATCGACATGACTGGGACTTGACCCCAGGTCCTTTTCTTCCAACCTTTCGATTAGAGATTCATATTAGTATATATAGAGTATTTTTCAATTCTGTGTATCCTTGGGTTGTCAGCCGCACGTCTCTGTTTACAAGTTTAATACATTTCCCTTCTACGAGATAATTCAGCACATTCACTACGCTATTTGTCGCCGTAACTAACATCCGACTGAACTTCGATCCCTTCCTTCTCTATGGAGTATCCCTTTTGGCGGTAATTCTCAGCATGTGTGGTGGTACAAGTACCGCCTATCCGATCTGTGGTGGCCAGCGAAATAAGACACTAGGAAATGAGAGTGCTTCTCCGCGAAAGACAAATAAAACAGAAAAAACAAACGAGTATCCTAAGCGTGCGATGGCTAAAACCACTTTCACTGCCTCCTGGGACGTCCTTCGAGCGACAACGTCACGTATTCACTTTAATTACTTCACGTCCGCACCTGTAAGTGACCGATCGATCATTTTACGCCAGCTTTACAGTTACCCACCGACCCCGTTTGCAATTATAAATTCGAGGCGGGAAGCGGCTCCTGCCAAGCGGAAAGGGAATTTCTCCAAACGATGTATTTTATGTACTTCGTGCGATTTCGCGCAATTGTTCGCTCAGGCGGACAACGAAGGATTGATTAATTCGCCAATGGGGAGGCAGGCTGTATTTGAACCGTTTTAAAGGAGTGAATCCTTAAAAAGCAATCTCGCTCCGTACATGAGTTCGTGGCAGAAAGCTGATTATCCACAAAAATCAAGCATTTCCCGGTAAATCAAAAAAGTACTTCAATTTCTCAACGACAGAGCATTTTAAAATCTGTACGTAAAAATTATCTTACTAGGGGAAACATAAGTATTGTCATTGTTTGAAAGTATGCAAAGAAAGAATCATTAAATAATTTTAAGTATTTTATCGACCATTTCCTTAATTATTTCCTTAATAATTATACCAATAAATTTAAGAATTGTGCCTAAAAGCGATCATTTACAATCACCCTTTTAATCGATTAAAAAACTTCCCAATTACATTAAACCAAACAACTTTTCAGACGACATTGAACATCAACTGGAAATGCTGTCAAAATAGTAATACTTACTAACTGGTCAGCTAGGTAACCAAAGGACATCAACTGTGGTACTGACCTGTAATATAAATGATATACTTTAAAATAAATCGAATGAAACTCAAATTTCATGCAAAAAAATATAGCAAAATGTTATCGAGCATTTAATGTATGAAATAAAACGAAATGTACACTTCTCAATTTCATACACATGTGATAACGATGATTTTAAGGCTGATGGATATAAAACATAGGTGAATTTGTGACTTAAAAGAAATATATCTTACAAAAAGCATAGGAAAATAAAAAGAATAAAAACTATAAAATGTTAGCTCTGAGGTGCATTTTATTTTTTTTTTTTTTTGCTATAAAACTCCGCTAAGTAACGAATTTAATGTATTTTAACCTTTACTTCGAAAATAGCGTCAATTCTATTCAGCCTAGAAAGAAAATATTGAACAAGAGAAAAATTAGTTACGTAATAAACAGATATACCTAGATTTGAACAAAAAACAGGAACAACTTTTCCAAATGAAACTAATTCCGTTTTTTAATAGTAACTATGCAAAATTACACACAGAACAGAAGACTCACGGCATGTTTCGAAGCTTAAGCATCATTTTCAAGTGACGAAGCGTCCCAAAGACAGCACATTTGGGCACCCTAAATTATAAAATAGTTAATCCTGCCTTATGCAATAATTTCTGCCTGAAGGACTTGATTTGTGATGGAAAAGATATTGTGGACCCGTCTGCAAAGTCAGGTGTCTATCAACTTTCATGTAAAGACTGTAATAGTATCTATACCGGTCAGAGTGGAAGAAGTTTTAATGTAAGGTTGAAATATCATGAAAAATGTTTTCTAAATGTTTCAGAGCACTCGCATTTTGCGAAGAATCTCTTATCTGCCAATCACTCTTCGGATTTTAAACCTAGGATTCTACACATAGCTAAGAAAGGGAGTCGACTTAATACTCTTGAAAAAATGGAGATAATCCAAAAAAATCAAAATCCCGCGTATATTCTTATCAATGAATTTATCTTTTCTTCGACCTCTCCCTTACTCACTGCAGCTCTTCCGTGTCCTCCTACCTCCCCTGCTCCATGTCCACCTAGTTAATGCTTTTCCGCGAATCCTGCCTTTACCCCCTTCTGTTTCTTTTATCCTCTCCCACCCTTTCTCTTTTAGGTTGAACTATGTGCTGTCTTTGGGACGCTTCGTCACTTGAAAATGATGCTTAAGCATCGAAACATGTTGTGAGGCTTCTGTTCTGTGTGTAATTTTGCAGAGTTACTATTAAAAAACGGAAACAGTTTCATCTGGAAAAGTTGTTCCTGTTTTTTGTTCATTCGTCATGGATGACCACAGAGTAACTCGCCATTCGGTTGATTTTATACCTAGATTTGTTTATAAGACGATAAACATGCAAACTATAGTTTATGAGGAATATTTGTTCACTCGCGGATCCCAAATGTGGAACAGCTAGAAAATATTATTTGTCTTTTAAATTCACAAACGCTTTTCCAAATTAAGAAAATAGACGACTGAATCAAGCAATGTAACCTTATCACGATTCTGAAAGAGGAATTTGTTCCCATTTCTGTAATGAATAAACCGTTATTGATGAATTATAAAATGCTACAATCACTTAAAGTAACATCGTATCCGAAAAGAAGAAAACAATATGCAGCAAATAGAAATAAGGTATATAATAATCTACGAGCTTATATAACATCTCTGTGATACTTCGAAAATATCCATCTTGTTAGATGACAAAAATAATGGTGTACGTAAGAGAAAGACTGATCGAGATTCAGGAGACATCTTTCCTTCCCTCCCGTTATACATCCGCGTTGCAAGGAGGACATCCGAGTTCCCGGAAATAGAGGATATCGCTTGGGTCGCTAGGGCACTTGTATTCCATTAATGGCAAGTACGATTCGAGCCGACTTTGAGAATCCTTTTAAGAGGAGACGCCACGAGAAATCCCGTAAACAGCATTTTCTATGAAACGTTTTAAAATGTCATTATAGCGATCCTCTTAGGGAGAATAAACATACTTTTAGACCGAGAAAACGAGAACGTGGGAGAGAGGCTAATAAGGATAATCATGCTGTTGAAATGCTTCTCGCGTGATGCTGATTGACTCGCTTCATGAGTTTTCTTCCGCACATCACTATCAATCAAATCTCATGCTGCAACAGCTCTCATGAACTCTGAACGGATTCATTACGCGAGATTTTTCACGATATATGGCAATAAGTTAGGTCATTATTATATTTTTTAATTCTGAAGGAAATATAGATAATCTGTATTTATTTGAGTAGGTGAAAAAATCGATAACAGCGGATTGATAATTAAATCTTGCTTAAACTTTCAAAATATTGATTTCGTTATAATAATGATAGTAAATTATGTTTATAGAAACAGGAAGATCTCCAATACATTCATTTCAGTAATAAATATATCCGAGGAACTCGTGTACGAGAAGTAACCATTCCCTAACTAAAAATATCCTATTAGCTGGGAGTCGAACCCTGGATCTTGATATTGGAGTACTATCACGCTGACCACTCCACCGCGACCGGTAAATCATCTGAAGTGCCAATTTATCTCTGATTGAGACTTTTTCTGGCTAATAAATTATTTGATTCTTATGTTCACAGGAGATAAATTACAGCTTCTAAGTCACGCTATCCTATTTCCATAAAAATAACCACTCATTGAGCATAACCATAAATTGTAGTATTAAAATATTTGTCATCCACTCAACAACCTTTAGATTACTTGATGGGCGCTATATTATAAGGATATTAAATTAAATCATCTTCAAATTTGTGTCATTCAATTAAACGTATTTTAAAATGGATAATTTTTGCCATACTCGTAGTTAACCAATAAATCTGAATCTTAAGTATTTGCTTACCATGAACGTTATTGCTACCGACTAGTATGTATGGAATTCTAACTTTCAGCTTGCATTAAATTGCAATATAAGTGAGAAATAATGAAGATGATATTTCCGAAAAAAATCGCATTAAACGGGAAAAAGTCGAGGGATAATTGATGGCACTTAGAAAGACTGGTATATTATTCAAAGTATAAATCCGAATAAAATAATAGGTCCATAATCAGATGAGTTTTAAATCCATGGTGATGCATTACATTTAACAAAAAACTCATTGAGTAGAGGAATTGCAGATGTATCAGCTTGATGATGAATTGATTAAATTATTATTAAACCATTGAATGACATTTTACATTAATTCCGTGATATGGGTATAAAGACTGAATTTTAATGGATCAGCAGTCTCAAATGCGTTAGGATGAATGGAAATCTATGTATTCTGTAATAGAGTATTAAAAGTGATACAAGAAGTCAGAATTGCTGTAGAGCAAATTGAATGGCAAGGGCATTAAGTTTGAGCGCAGTATTTCGAATGGAGGTATAAAGAAAATCATCATGTAAGAGATCAATTCCCGAGCGTCATATACATTTAGACGAAGGTAATTCTCGTTCCGGAATTGCCCAGGGATTTAGCGCGTAAGACATATGCGTTTAGACGATATTTTACAGCGGTTGATCCACAATTCAAAGTCTCTCCACAATCGAGGGATGGAATTTTCCCAGCGTACGAACGGTAATCATTGACGCAGCAATAAGGCACGCGATATCGGAAAATAGTATCCATAAGTTTCCTATAAACTTGCGGAATTCCTGCAAACCGGAATGTAACGGGCAATAAATAGGATAATACCAGCGAATTCACATATCGATGACAACGCTATGCGGTACAGAGAATCAGCGATTGCCCTTCGCATAACTCCTGTGCATTCCTCACTTTATCTTCTCTTTTAACACACCCATTCGCATACGATAGACTGAAATTTCCATTTCATCTCCAACCAACCTTTTTTTTAAATGCCAATCTAACGGTAGAGCTATGCGGAGCATTGAAATGTACCCACTCCATACCTGGAACCAAACAACAGTGCAACCTATAGAAAACGAAAACAAGCTCTTCAGGTGAAGCTTTAACATCAACTGAATATTCCAACAAAAACACATCTAACGTTATCATCTTTCTTTTCCGCAAGTGCGCTGAAGGGTAAGAGGTAGCAACATGACAGATATAGTGCCGCTTACGGACAGAAAACAATTTCTCGGAATCGTCTCACTGATTACGCTGCCATGCCATCGCTTGAGAATCAGTTAACTCTGAAAATCGTTGCAGATGGAGAAAGAAATCGTCTATCTTTGTCCCATTAGCGAAGACAAATATTTCTTGGGGTAAACGTAACGGGAAATACTTCCAAATGCACTCAGCGTAGGGCCTCCGAAAAGAGCGAAGCCCCAAACCTCCGGAGCTCCCTTCCCATCAATTTTCATAGGACTCTTAAAGTAACAGGGTAATATTATAAATCCGAATCCGGCCCCATAACTCTCCTCGTAACATCTCCACTTCACGTTATTACTTCAGAATCTTCCCTCTTCCCAACCTGCTCCTCTCCCTGCCAATCTCTTCCTAAAATACCCCCATCAAGCAAAGACGCATCTACGAGCCGATAATAGCCCCCCAAAATTCAAACCTCACCCCACATCCATTCTTCTCTTTTCCCTACCCTTTCCCAATGCCATAATTCTCATATTCGCTCATAGCGAACAAATACCCCTCACTTATATTATAGCGTTTGTCCCCTTTCTCTCCAACTGCCTCCGACCCCTATCTTCCTTCCCCTTCCTCCCCCACTTCGCTCCCTTTCTCATCCATTCATTTTCCTCGTGTTCTTCCCCTCCTTGCCTTCAATCTCCATCCCCTCGGCCATCCAACCAAGCACTCACAAACTCTATCGTATGCATCCATGTCGCGCCAATGAAGCGAGAAATCAAATTACAGGCGGCCGTGGACTATTCCCGTAAAAGGGGAATCCCCACCGATCCCTGCTTTCCTCTTCCATTCCCTTATAGTACCGAACGCACGCCGGGCTGACGGATTACATCCCCGGCTCCGTCTTTTTCTCACTCGCTTGTTTCGAACTGCGAACGGAACGGAGCAAAATTGAACTGCGAGAGTTACCAGCGCCGATTGAATACTTGCAGGGGAGTCTCGTTTACGAACGCTAATTTTCTGGCGCAAGGGTGAACCTCAGGGTTTCTTTGCGGGATTTTTTTCCGATCCGAGGCTGGGAAATTACTTGTCTCGGCAATCATACGTTATTTGTAGCACTGGCATTATTAGCTCATTTTGAATGCAACACGAGTAAGGAAGAAGCCTATTTCAAATAGCCAAGAGGATTACTTTGACATGCACGAGAGAATGCGGAAACATGGAAAATTAAGTCTGCAGAAATGAGTTTGCGAAACAGCCGCAGAGGTGCTGCGGCAATCTCGAACGAAAAGGGATTACAATCTATTAACTAGTCTGAAAAGGCTATGTACGAATCTCATTATTATAAGCAAACATGATTACTATTGAAGTGGGATACGCTTATTTGTAAAAATAAGGTAAATTATCAAGGAAAGCAGAAGCTAACCACTGATGGAACAATAGATTAACTCGAATTTAATTTCTAATCCTTCCTCTACTGATTCTAAAGGAATTACTTTCAAATATACAAATTTAAATTTCCTTATCAGTATTCAACTTACAGTGTTCTTACTTACAAGTAAAGAAATTCTCGAAGCAAAAAATCACCCCGCAAAATATTTTACTATGAATTCTTTCGCATTTTTCTTGACAATAAAGAATTCCAGCGATGTCCAATCAATTGACATTTCCAACATTTCTTTCGTCTACTTGAAGACCCGTTTCCACTTCAAACCCTCCGCAATTATCTACGATATGTCCTACAGGAGGAATGAGGCTTACTAGGCAAGGTGAGGAGTGAAGCAGTTAGCCCAACCTAACATCATTGAAGCGAAATGCAATAAGTGGAAAAAGACAACGTAAGGACAACACAATAACCCCATGAGTAACACTATACATAGGGAGGAATCGATAATACCATGCATAATTCATAACTCAAAAGCTTTCATAACATCACAAGACTGTCGTTCAAAGCTGAGATTAAAGTAAATGAAACATCTGTCTTCCTATCCTGTACTAAGAGGCTGATAAAAAATAATCCATCAATCAAGGTATGGCAACTTCCATCAAGTACGAGTAAACAACGCCTTAAAAAGGAGTTTTGTCACCTGAATGAATGAATTTGAAAATTTTCGCTAAAGCGATATTAATATTTTTGGATAAGAATCATATGCAAGAAAATCTCTTTAGGAGATGGAAAAGGGTGGAGGTAAATGTTTTTTTCATCGATCCTTTATAATGCTGGAGGAATTGCACCAGCCTTATCTCCAAGTAACCCTCTTCCACCAACTCGGAAAAGAAGCAACGATAAAATTCGCCTCGCAGCCCATCACTTGGTAAACACGCGAGATTTCCATGGAATCCATTGAGTAAATACGCTCTCCTTGGTGACGTATGGGGAAATCGGGTCGGAAGTTGGAGGCTCTTCTGGGTGCAGGGGAAGAGAAGGAATGCGTGGAAGATGCGAAGGAGAGGTGAGAAGGAATTTGGGAAGAGGCGGGGAACGCCTCCTCAACTTTCTCTCGTTCGGCTCTTGTGAAGTCCGCTTCATTTTCTATAATTTCTATCTTGATCGATGTTCCTTTTTAGCCGCAGCATAGAAGAGAAATAAACTAAAAAAGGAACCTGTCTTGTAATCTGCGCGTCGTAATTACTAAGTTGACTGAAGGGCCAAATGATTTATTTTGTGGAACGCAGTTCTGATTTTTTTTTCGTTGCAGCTAATGTAACGCTATGCAACCGTATGATCCCATCTAATTCAAAAAGGCTGTGTCAGCATCAAATCTGCACATCTCTACCACGCATAATATACATACAATACCTCTTTAATACCAATCGACTATAGCTCCGTTCGAGAAAAAAAAGAACAACGCATGGTGGAGATTACTTCCTAAATTCGTGCTCAGCTAATTAACGGTTTCGTCGCTAATTCTTGTTCCAGACGCAATGTGCGATGAACAAACGAAAGAACTACCGGGGAGCAATCAAAAACTCAGCGTATCGAATCTCAGAGAAAAGAAAATAATAATATATTCAAAGAAAGCAAAACCTATTAACGCGGAAAAAGCCCGCGCCGAAGTAAAATTATTTGCCATGACAATAGAACAAGGGGGCACTTTACACACAACTGAAAACTCTGAACATAATCGTTCACGACCGAAAGATTACAAAATCTTATGGAAAAATGCCGCTGGCACTCAGAGGAGACCCGCTCTGGACCGAACGCACGCGAAGGACAAAGCGTCGAGAGTTGAGTGATTAACACTCAAGTATCACTGGTTTTCCCACTAAAACGGCGTCGGAGCTCCGGCGATATTTTCCGCAAGGTTATGCGTCCTCGAGAAATTAGCGCACAGGCGAAAACACGTCGTTAGCTCTCGCATTAAACAACGCAGCGCTACGGCAACCGGAAGAAAGGGACGCTCGGAGGCTGACACGTGTTAAAGAGATCGACGAGCGAATCGCAAATGACCCGAAATGAAGCGCTGGCAGCGATCTGGAGACGGATGCGACCAAAGAGATGGCGATAGAGGTATACCGAGGGCACGGCGATGTATATCCCGAACGTGTTGCTCATGAAAGGGTAGTTCAACACGCAGGCAGACATAAATTAGTCTTGCAAAGGTTAGAGTATCCATCCCCTTCAACTAATCAATTTGTACTTATAATACACATTGATGATCTGACGAGTATAAATAGTGAATTTTATACTATGGCAACATCATTCTGTTTCTGAGATAGTAAAAGAAAGGATCGCAATACCAAAGGAATCATTTCGGTCCACCGCAGGACCGAAATCTCTCGGACTCGGACTCTCCAACAACTCAAGTAACTATTACATATATTTATTAAAATTGAAAGGCATTACTTACATTAATTCAATTAAATTCGGAACTTCCATTTTAATGCCGTGGGCCAATTCTGTATTCATCAGTTGCAAAATAAAAAAGAAATGTATCCAAAGATTCGCCTCTTTTGAAGAACTTTTCTGCAAAATAATACTTCCAACTTTGCTGGTCCGTCTACTACCAAAATAAAACTTCTTTTGGGGCCTACTCCACTCAAAGATAATAATGATTTTTAAAATGAACTCTTGTAGAATAGCTCGCCGGTGTCGTTTTTTTTATCAATTACCTTGAATCTTTTTCGCAAAACTTCTTCAAATTCAAAAAAAAAATCCTTTGTTTAATGATTACCGCACTAACAAGTTCCTTCAATGTAAATTCAGATAATTCATTACTTTAAGATACATTCGAATATTCACAAGGTGAAACAGAAAGGTACAAGGATTGAGGTAAAGGTGTTAACTTTGCACATTGNCAAGCGATGTACTACGACTTTCTACGGCGATACATTTCTCCTAAATAGACACATGAAAAGGGAGCTAAGGCAAGGAATTTCTCGCCATGGTGTTCTTCCCTGAAACCAATCTCCTGTGACACATAGATATAAATAAAAGGACGCAAAGTCATGGACGGAGCCAATTGGGACTTAACTGGTTACTGGAATGAAGTCGCGTCAGTAGGGATGGATGAAAGGTTAAGATTCTTGACCAAGTAGAATGGAGACGTAAGTGAGCTAGGTATAACAGCGTCATAAGAGGATATTTTTCCGTCAAGATGGCAAGTTATATTTCTAGAACGTGATTTAGAAACTGCAAGTACAACAGGTCACCGAACTGCAGCACCAACGTAAGAATTCTTCTTCAAGAGATGCTAATTAACATCCCCAGTTGTAAAAGAATTCCAAGATACACCTTTACCAGTGAATAGCAATTGTAGTGAATAATGGAGAACAATAGAGAGCAATAAATAAAATATCTTCACATCAATTCTTAAATTCTCCTTAAAAGAATATCTTTCAGCGCTTCACAGCGTCAGGAAATTTTCCAGGCTGATTTTTTTAAGTCTACTACTGACCATAAGACCCAGGTCTTCCACTTTCCGGGCAGGTATTCTAACCACTGAACTACCACGCCACGTCTCTTAATTCGTTTAACTTAAAACTCTCACTACGCACAAAATTATTAATCTCTAAAAATTAATTAATCTCTAAAAATGCCGGGGAGATATTTTTCTAGACTTATGAGCGTTAAGGCAAGGAACGAATATTAAAAGAAATGTTTATATGAAGAGTTCAATAATCAGGTAAAAACTATGCAAATGTTTCTTTGGGTAATTAATTAAAAGTTTGGTAGATGATTTCTGGGCTTCATTCAACTCTATCACAAGGCGATTTATGCTTATTTTCACGAAAATGACAGCAATCATTCATTCCTCAGAAAGCAGGTCGAATCTATTAAGGCGAACCTGATTCTGGGGGCTCGATACCCTGGCGGCAGTTAACCATTCATCTTCGTTTCGATGTCAAGTTTGTTACTCCGATACGCAGATGAGGTGTAGTAAATTCTCATTAGCGAGTTTGATAACTCCACGGAAAGGTTGAGAAAGTAAACCAGAGATTCTGAAATTAAGTACGAGTTACGTAGTAGATTTTAACACAGAATGGATCACTCTATATGGAGCAATTTCTTCTGGTTGATGTTTTGGATATCTTTTTTTTTTAATTTTCCCACCTGGGAAGGGTCCTGAGAAGCATCTAAAAAATGTAACAGTTTTACGTTTTTTTATCCAGATAACAGGAATTACGCGAGAAAAAGATAGGGAAGTATTGATTTCACTTACATACAACGTAAAAAAACTGCATAAATTGGCATTAAAGTGTAAAAATTCTATAACAATTTCAAGATACTAATGATTTTTCTATATAGATTAAGCGGACATGAAGCTCTCCCCAAATTTTCAGTATAAAATCCAAATACTACGATATTTAATTCAAAATATAAATGTAATTGAATTTTTTAATTAAAATAATGAAAATTGAAACATTTTTCTTGACATTCGGATGTAAAAATCATAATTTATAGCGTTCTTACTAATATTTTAAAGGAACAAAACAAAAAGGTACGACGTAATCAAATTTCCGAAATAAAACACGATATGATAAATATTTCATGCGTGATAAATTATTAAAATGCCGGCATCTTTTTATTGTCCAAGAAATAAAAATCTTCCAATTGAAAAAAATAAAAAACTTGCCATAAAAATACAGCCGAAAATCGATTCGGACACACCCATATTCCGCCCCAGAATATTATCAATTCTCTCCGTACCTTCGGTACCAAGCGAACTAGGGATCGATATATGTAACGTGCTAACAGTACAACAACACGCGGCCGTCGTACTTCCCTAACCTTTCCCTTTCCCCCATCTCCAAACAGAAGGCTCTGGCCAAACATACCGTTTGATGAACGCTCTAAATCGTTGAAGGAGATGGATCGCGGGGGAGTTTTAGATGCATTGCCCACGCGGAGGTGAGTTACAGCCCCGGTTTCACGCTGTCGGTGGAGCGCTGACGGGATATCCCGAATCGACTTCCCACTCCAATTTTCAACCAGTCACTTCCTATCCCACGACCCTAACCCGAAACACTACCCCCAATTCGACCGGATCCCTCCTTCGCAAAATAACTCTCTTCCATCCTTTTCCCCACTTCACTATTCTCAACACGCGACGAATTATCCCCGAAATTTCCCATAAAAAATGTCAGACTATCGCCCCAGAACTCTTCTCATTTTAGAAATGAAGCATACGGTCGATTATACGTTTTTCCGGTCTATTGATTCCAAAGACCGTCCCCGACAAACATTATGGCGATGATGCGGCTGCGGTTGCATAAAAATGAATGACGCAACTATGAAAGGATGGGTAATTATTTGTCGTGACGGCACAGCGGAACCTTCGGTTTCTAGAAGTAGAGAACCACAGTTAAAACTGTAACCTTAGCGCATGATTTAATTACAGATCACACTTCCTTTACATCTCATAATTTCCTAATCAGTGTGATTCCAATAGAATTATTCAGCAGAGACAGTAAAACATGGCTTGAAAATATTTCAACTCCAATTATTGACGACATAGACTGAGACGGAGAAATATCATATAAATTCCTAATTTCCATTAATATCTTTAAGTTACAATTAACCAACAATAGCAATCTCTTGACAAGTCCATAATTTCCGCAACTATGTCATTACCGGTAACAGAATGTTTGTTTTATTTAGCAGCGAGAAAAGTAAAGCATTCTTTCGAGTGTACCACAATTGTGCTGCATGAAGTCACTCCGTCAGCTGAACTCGAATCCACCAGTTACTCCTAGACAACCCAGGTCATTCGCTATCCTAACGTGACCCTTTTTCGTCTATCCATCTCCGAAGGATACCAGAGGACTGACACAAGATCGCGCAGCCTTCGCACGCCATTCGTAGCATCCGAACGCCGATAACGCAAGCGATGGACTACGACTTTCTACGGCGATACATTTCTCCTAAATAGACACATGAAAAGGGAGCTAAGGCAAGGAATTTCTCGCCATGGTGTTCTTCCCTGAAACCAATCTCCTGTGACACATAGATATAAATAAAAGGACGCAAAGTCATGGACGGAGCCAATTGGGACTTAACTGGTTACTGGAATGAAGTCGCGTCAGTAGGGATGGATGAAAGGTTAAGATTCTTGACCAAGTAGAATGGAGACGTAAGTGAGCTAGGTATAACAGCGTCATAAGAGGATATTTTTCCGTCAAGATGGCAAGTTATATTTCTAGAACGTGATTTAGAAACTGCAAGTACAACAGGTCACCGAACTGCAGCACCAACGTAAGAATTCTTCTTCAAGAGATGCTAATTAACATCCCCAGTTGTAAAAGAATTCCAAGATACACCTTTACCAGTGAATAGCAATTGTAGTGAATAATGGAGAACAATAGAGAGCAATAAATAAAATATCTTCACATCAATTCTTAAATTCTCCTTAAAAGAATATCTTTCAGCGCTTCACAGCGTCAGGAAATTTTCCAGGCTGATTTTTTTAAGTCTACTACTGACCATAAGACCCAGGTCTTCCACTTTCCGGGCAGGTATTCTAACCACTGAACTACCACGCCACGTCTCTTAATTCGTTTAACTTAAAACTCTCACTACGCACAAAATTATTAATCTCTAAAAATTAATTAATCTCTAAAAATGCCGGGGAGATATTTTTCTAGACTTATGAGCGTTAAGGCAAGGAACGAATATTAAAAGAAATGTTTATATGAAGAGTTCAATAATCAGGTANCTACTACTGACCATAAGAGAACTAGGAAAACATTGCATGGCAATAAAAACGAGCATTATCTAAAATATACCAGATGAATACATGTTAAATAAGTTAAATTAAATAGAAAAATAATTTACTATAAAAAAGGATTCGCAGAAGTAGGTATCCGATAAAACAGAGCGATGACAATACAATGTTAAACAAGCATATCTTTAAGTAATCGACATAAGTAATTACGGTGAAAAGAATGGAATGTTCACGTTTTTCTGTACTCATGAACTTACGGCTGCCTTGAAAGCTATTAATGTCCCTGGTTATCATGCTATGATTGCTTCTACGATATTTTTCAAGAGTAGCATTAAGGTATTTCGAAATTTTCTGGCACTAAATTCCTACAATTCTATTAGCATGTTCGGAGAATCAGAACCCTCCTAAACGCGGAACAGTAAGGCATTTTGTTGATTATTACATTTCCACATGATTATATTTGTTGATTACAAAAATGTCCTCAATCGGAAACCTTGCATACGAATTTATCTCCCAATAAAAATGATACAATCCATAACTGCCAGGGATACCTTTCACCAACCAAGCTGCCAACGCAAACTGATGAACGTACGAATACCTTTAAACGCTAAATCTCTCGCATTTTCTCGAGGTCCACTGCGATACATATCTGAGTCCATCGCAAATCCATTTCGTCTAGTCAAGTAGAACGAAGGGAATTGGGGCAAGGGTAAATGAGGTGATGACAAGAGGGTGGAAGGGCTCTCTCACGATGGAGGATTAGAGAAGGGAATATATGAAGGATTAGAGAGGTTTTAGGAACCTATGCCAACCCTATTAACAACAAAATTCTAACGAACTAGGTCCCCTTAAAAGTAACACGGAACATTCGACCAAAAGAATTAGACCTGTCACAGAACCATAGGTATATTATAGTAGTATATTAGCTTATTATTATGATTCGAGAGAATTTTTGGTTTTACTAAGAATTTTTTAAAATGCCGATGAAAACTGTCACTGATTTAAACTTAAATTGTAAGATGCTATGGACTACCTCAACATTCAGTTCTTGGATTCTGGCAACATTTTTCATAGCGAAAGGAATTCCAGATTCCATTGTTCGCGGAAAATTCGGGGAATGTGGATTTTTGTGGGAAAATGGTGGAAACTGGAATACTCTGTGCAATTCCTTTCTCGAAAAACTATGATGTAAGATTGTTTCGGCTATGTCAAAACAGACGTTAGCGATTACAAGTATACAATCAAACGTACAACCTTAAACGATGTTTGGATGAGGAAAACAAGTTAAGTTTGGTGGGTATACTCATACTCCTGATCATGTTGATAATTAAAGAGATTACATAAGATGGGGAAGAAAAGGTGAAAGGCTAAGTGGAGAGGAAGACGGGAAGAGTATTTGGAAAGGAAAGAGTTGAGAAGATACGTTTCCCCTCCCCACTACCTCTTTTAGTGGCCACATGGATCAATTTCCCCGCACCCTCCGGACTCAATCTCGTGCACGCATAAATCTCCCTTCCATCCAGGCCCTGAGCGTCGTATAAAGCCTCGGAGAAGAGAAACCGTATACGTGTATCTTTCCCCGCTCTTCCCTCTGCATCCCCTTAGCACGAAAAATCCCACCCCAATTCCGAGAAAAAACTTTTACCTTCCCTCCCCTTCAACCCCCTTCCCGTGCACCAGACCTTCGGTTCACCCGCAGACAAGAGTGTTTTGTAATACCGGGAAAAATATAAATCGTCCATTTTTAGGACCCGAATTTTTTTCCTCCTTTTATTTCTGCCCTCGCTGTCGTCTCCCTCCGCGTCTTTCTATCTCAGGAGTATCTGGATGTCTGAGTGGCCCACACGCAAATATTTTCAACTCCCGGGAGCACCCGATCCCCTCACCCACTTCTCTATTTCCATATTTTGCCATGAAGAGCCCCTGTCTTTTATTCCCTCCCACTCGCGGCATCGACGGCGAAAGGTTTTGAAGAAAAGGGAGCTTTGGAAATGCGGAAGAGATGGGAAGGGCCTATAACCTTCCAAGATAGACCTCTTCGGGAAGAACTTTTACATTTTCTACGGCAACGCCAGACTTCATCAACCAGCCCTGAGAGACCCCCGCTGAAATTTCACTTAACCTCTATCACTTATATTTTTCTCTATTTTTGCTTCCTTTACTATCCGTCTGCCGCCTCACAACGATTTCCCTTATCCCTTCGACTCAACATCTCTTTTTCCATTTCTCCCTTTTGCTCTCTCCGCGATGTCGTTCGATGCCTCCAATACAACGAGCCTTCCTCATCATAAAACTCTTTTTCCCGAAAGTGCATCGATGAGTAATCTTCCAGCCGTTGCCCTCTTCCCTCGAGATTACTTCCGTAATGCTATTTATGAGCTGTTGTTCCGTCGTTTCGCGAACAAAGCGCAACTTATATTCATAAAGGGTATCCGCTCTACAGCGATCTAGAATGTATCTGAAATATGTCTAGCCTTCAAAGAGATATTTTAAAAGGACTACCCTCTTTCATATGAAGAAGAGGACATATTTGTTCTCGAACGCGTTTTATGATATAGTACTGTAAAAACGATTTTAGACTCAGTTTTATATTAATTGTTTAAATTGCTATTGTTGGAAAAATCAAACAAGGGAGGTTGGCAAAAAAATTAATGAATCATTTTGATAACACTTTTTTCTGAAAATTTTCGTTTAACTCTTGAATCAATTACACGAAATTCGAAGAATTTCATGTAATTGATCGCAAAAATTAAGAACATTTCAAAACGAGATCATTAATACGTAATTGAGTTATTTAAGCTGATTACAGTATACAGATTATTCTAAAATAATAATCACAGTAAAATATCTTTACTTGGGTGAGATCGAGTCTAAGAGTCTCCTTTTCCATCCAACCCATCGTTATATTTTGTGCAGAGGAAGAGGGAGCAATTAGGATTGATTATAAATGATTTCTAAAGTTTCTCAAATAACCGGAAAGTTACTAAAAGAATTAAGATACAATTTATCTCTTAAGTATATTAAATTGATTAAAAAAGAGATATTCTGTTTTATTTTTTCTAAATAAGAAGATGACGATTAAATTTATGTTATTGTTCACTTTTGGAGGATGAAAGGTTATGAAAAATTGCTTTTGGCAATGCATCTATTTCGTAAGGTAAATATTTATTGGCCTTCAGCTGAAATGAAAGAAAATGATGCAAAAGTCAGAGCACTAGACAACTTTATGAGGGATAGATCAATAAAAGCTGAGAAAAACAAATACAAAACGCGACATCAAAATGCCATGAATTACTAGAGAGGGAATGGGACCGAACTGGTAATACATATGGTTTGAAATGGATCTTTTTACTGCCGCGAAAATTTTTCGACGTCAGCGAAATATTCCTAGTGATACAGATTCCAATAAAGCTCAGAGACGATTGAGAGATCCATAAAAGTTGGGTTAAACTGTGAAGCACAATAAATCGGATTGGATACATTGAGGGCAGCCTATACGCCTTAATGCCGCTCTTCCACGCGAGCGGTAATACTTCGAGCAATGTCGTCCACCAGCCGGAGGAAGAAACCGGTATGTATATTCGGAAAGTTCCGCTGTCTCGTGAATAAAAACGGACATCCTTAAAAAATTTCATTTGATTAAAAATACGACAGATTTACATGGGACGTCTCGAAGGCCCAGCTTTCTCGTCCATTTTTCATTTTATGCAGAATCGAAGGTTTCCAATAAAGACGCGGATTTTGCGGTCGGGATAAAACGATAATTGCGTTCCTGAGGTCGTCGGAGGTCGAAAAGCCCATCGTCTGATTTCATTGCGGTCTCCATGAGATATTTTTCCAGACGTTGAAGAAGGCTTTTTTCGCATTAACCGATATTATCGGGAATAATTCATTGCTATCCTTCTGCGAAGCACGTTCCTTTTGTCAGGGGGCAGGAAAGTAAACGGGATAGAAAGCATCGAAGAAGGGAAACGAAATGGAAATGACAATTTTCGGGTGAAATAGAATTTCGAATGAAATTTCGGTGCACGCGAAGGTTAGCCATCTTCGACTTCCAGTTAAGTGAAATGATACACTGCATGGGAAAATTGGTTGATACTACTGCTTCTATTGAAACAGAAAAAATTAACGTGAACAATGAGATGAAAATAAGCAATTAAATAATTAAACGAACCGCTAACTCAACTGTTAATCAAACACATCTTATTTCAAGGAATAACAAATAGCAATGACTAATGATTTATCTCTAGAATGACAATGAAATTGAAACTATCAGTTCGAATTGTGTACAATTCCGCATTTACCCGCATTCGTCATTTTAACTTAAGCAATTTTAATAAATTTTCGAACACCTTTTCGTGAGTAATAGTAAAATTGATAAAAAATACATTTCGTGAGTAATAGAAACTTTCATCTTTTTCCTTTTTAACTATATTCACGATTTCTTTTAGTCGTGAACAGAATAAAAATATGATTGTTTGATACCATGACTATCAATGATATCCATGATATCCAGCTAAAAATATATTGAACAAGGTTCGATAATAAGATAAAACTAGTACATGTGTCTATAGAGAAATTGTCTATCTATTTGATTTCCAAATTTCTTTCAGGTTTTTCGGATACAAATTATATACTCCATTTGTACGTGAGACACGGAATATACTTCATGGAGGGAAATATGAAATCAAAAAACAAATATAAAGATAAAAGCGCAAGGGCAGTCCGTCCGGCTAATAAAATCGGTGACTTTATCTGGGGAATTACGTTACGACGTCTATTCCTTATAACTGTGGAACGAGTGCCAACAAATAATGGCAACAGTTTTCGGGGACGTCAAATCTCATTCGATGCAAGAATGAAATTTCGTGGTTATATTTTCGAAAGAATCCGAGCCGAAATGGGAACATAGAATTTTTACGCTCAGTCGTTGGAGTTACATGACTCCGAAAAATGAAGAAGAAATTATGACCCTTGGGCGAAAAGGGCATACAGGCAACGACTCTTGCAATTTTGTCGGTTTGCTACTCCCTCGAAGGTCTCAGAGAACATCCAAGAGTGAAGCCATACTTTGCGCGCTCCTATGAGTAAGTGATCCACCGTTTTACATTCGAAAGCCAAATAAACCGTATATGAATGTATTTTATCAAATACTGAAAGGTGACTGTGGAGCTTTTATCATAGCTATGTCTAGTGTTTTACGCAACTTGGACGTTACGATTACGAAGTAATTGTAACTAAAAGAAGAAAAATCTACACATCCAAGAACTCTTTACCGATCTATTAATCAATTTTAGATATTTATTTGCATAATATATGATTGCTGAATTACTATACGAGCAAACATTGATTAAAATTTGGTGCTTTGGTGCCAAAACGGCTATAGGCTCATAATCTATAAAACGGTGCTGCTATGATTTAAATAGTAATGGTAGGAAAAGCATCGAATAGAATTCTGGAGAAATTATCAAAGATACTTTTGATTGACAAAGCGAATGACTTTATTCACTTCAATACTCAATTTAAATCGTTTCCCACTTGGCTATTCGGGAGCCCGCTCACTATACAGTCTAACATCAAAACTGTTTCAAAGGCTAGGACTTAAGTCGTTTAAGTACACGATAGCAGAATATTTCTGTTTATTTCCACTCAAAAGGATTAAAAAACGGAGAATATAAAATTAAATTGTTTGAATACGTGCATTTGTTTCAGGATGTGGTAAAAAGGCCTCGGATTCTCCACCCTTTTATATGTCTACCAGTTAAATAATTACATCAAAAATCGCAGAAAAGGCACTTAAATCTCGCAGGAAACATCGCTCGAAGAAATCTGAATGCAGAATGGAGGCACACTATGAGTCAACGCTGTGCTTGCATCAAAGGCCAGTTAAGAAAGAGGAAATACGTCACGAGAACGGCAAGTACAGAAGAAAGAGGATGCTGTGTCATGAGACGGGAAACGCGACCCGTCAAGAATCGAAACGAAGAGTCAAGAATTAAAAGCAACCCTCGAAGGAGTGTTTAAGAGTATGCGATGAGGACATCAAGACAGGAAATTGAAAGAAAAAAAGAAAAAGGCTCAATGAATGATTCTTACTGTCGCTCGGAGGCGAAAGCTCTTTTGAAAGCGACACACAAAGCGCTTAGCTCACAACCACCGCAATTGGTTTTCAAGCGGACTGAACGGGAATCACAAAAAAATGCGGCGATACTTTAGAAATCAACCTCTTCCACACGTCGGCCACTTATCGTCCTCTTCTTGTCCATCCTCAGCAAAAGAGAAAGTCTTGCGGGACCCGCTGCAGCCGCCGCTGCGAGAAACCCGAGATTACGATGAATTAAATGACCGTTAGAACACCTCTTTTTTACGATCCTACGCACTTTCGCTTAACAACGCGCGAAGCATCGCGGGCACCATAAAGAGTCGCGACGCAATCGAATTAAAAAAAGACTCGACCCACGTTTACTTTCCAGTCGGCGATAAATTACGCCCGGCTCGATAAAGCGCGCCGCAATCCGCGCATGTGACGATATCGGGCATAAAAAGAAATTGCCGTTTTCTTTGGAGAGAGGAGAAGTTGGATGAGTCATTCCTTGAATTATTCAAACAGGCATAAATATTATCTTTATCGTTTTACAGCAGCGAATTCAGGCGAAGTAATATCGGCAATTAGCTGCCGATGAAATTAATGCCTACTTTACGAGTTCGTCTCGACCTCGATCGCGGCGCTAGAGCGCTTTGTTTGCGAATCATTATCCGCCCTCGACCCTGGGTCGTGAACATAAATTCAAAATACAATTCAAGAGCCATTTCATAATACACCTCAACAATCTCGGCAACTTTTATCAAAATTACCCACCAATATCATCACCGAGGAAGTAACGCCACAATCTCTATGACGAAGCTGGCACAAAAAATGTCATTAATACGAAACAACTTTCAAAATGAGCAAAGGCTAAGATAGAGAACTAATAATCAGATAAAGGCCATATTTAATAATATGACAGACGTCTGTGTCATTGCGATGACAAATCAAAGAGCGATAGAAATATCATTTGCGTTATCACGTCAACGACGGTCTTGAGTCGTTCGTCAAAAATCATCAATAAATGGATGCATTTATAAGGATTAAAGGAAAGGAAGGTGTCTTAGTAGATTGAAAACCTACGGAAATCCCGAAGGAATATCAAGTGTGAAAAATAGCGACACGACTGGGACTCGAACCCAGGTCTCCCACTTTCCGGGCAGGTATTCTGAATTTCAGATATTCACTTGCGCNAAAAATGTTCACGGGTGAAAATCGCAGCCATTCATTCAATATTTCCTTTAAGCTTTGTTTCTTTTGACATAAAAGCATAAAATCTTCATCACTATGTTGATAAAGTCATTCTCATTCAAACTTCATCAGAATTTAAGTAGAAATCGACCATCGTAAACTACGAATCTTAATTTTATCCATCCGAATCTAACGCTCCGCGTAAAGGAGACCCGGCGTGAGGCTAGCTACTTTCCTTATGGAAGAATACACGTGGTTTTTCTCCCATAAGAGCCCATACTGACTGGAACGGTTGAAACGCACTATAGTAAGATAGTTACTTTGATACCTAGATAACAAGACAGATAACTTTCCATAGAGAATCACTCCATGATTCAAATCACTGTTTAATAATAGAAACGCGCTAAAATCTCTAGTAGGTAAAACTCCCGTCAAGTTTAACAAGTTCCTTATTCTTCACTGTTTCCATAGATTACTTATATTTTATGTTTGGATGGAAACAAAAGCAAAAAATTTTCTACTCTGCCAGCTTTTCCCACAAATCAAAAAATGAAAACGAAAATGTTTCGGTGAGAAGGCAATAGAGGCGGCCCGGAATGATTTTGCATCCCGGGCCTTTAATCTGATCACTGCAACAAGCTCTGATCAATATTCCTAGGCCACCTTTGGTGCACACCCAACACCACCGCAGTCGTGATTAACATAGGAATGGAAGGATTAATCGGCAACGCATCATCACCGAACGCGAGAGCCGAACGATGCGGCAACGTACACCTAATTTGTTCTGTGCGTTGGTGACCTGCACCCAAAACAACGCCCTGGACAAAGACGTGTAAATGACACTATCGCCGAAATTTTTTAAATAGTTTCCTTAAGAAACACCCACTTACGCCTTATGTTTTTCAACTAAATGAGTTTCCCCTTAATGATTTTTTTCTCCGACTCATTACACAGAATTGGATAGAATTTCGATCTGTACAGCATATGATTAACCTCATAAAATCTTTCGTGGAAAAATGGCCGGAGAAGTAAGAAAAATTGCAGGTAAAAAGAAGTCCAACCCAGAATACAACGTTTTATTGTCAAATAATTATGCATGAGATCACTGAAACTTCCTTAATATACTCAAAACATTGCCAGTTTACTGTCACCACTTCTCCACATAACTCGTAGAAGTATTCTTTACAGCAGCTAGATTCTAATACCTTTTGGACAAAAGACAAAGGTATGATAGGCATGGTTAAACGTAGGTATGCGTGATTCTTTCTTGTATGAAATTTTGAAATTAAATTCATGTAATTTGCCTTAACGCCTTTACGCTACCAAATTTTTAAGAATTTGTATAATGTGTACTTAGAACTTAATACTATTTTGCTTCTTTCTGTTACATTGATATTTTTTCTTCCATATACTATTTGTTATATGATTTTCCTGTGTTGCATAATATTTATTTGTTATAAATCTCGATGAAATTGGTCGACTTTGGATATTTATATTGAATAATATAAATAATTGAGTGAACTTGTAGTTTCTTTCTTCCCAAAAGTACGATACACGAAGTTCCGAAGCTGGAAAGGGAAGGCATATGAAAGGAACGATTGCATATGGATATAAAATGACGCCTGCAGAAAATACTACAAGAGCCATTAATAAGAGATACTTAGAGTATCGTATGGCGAAGATAGGATTAATTAAGGAAAGCAGACAAGGGACGGCTGTTTGTCATAGATGCTGTGGGCATCATTTGGAAGATGCGGGCGAGGGTGAGAGCGGGATCCATTGACCAAGGAACAAGCATCCTCTCGCCTCGTCTATATTCTTTCCTCCTTCCCGTCTCGAATAATACATCTCCCGTGATTTACGGGAAGAGTAAAAAATATAATAGGATGATACATGGTCACGTGACCCAACGGAGTAAATTGGTGACGTCATCGAAGGTCCACTCACTCCATCAGCTCACTCACGCATGCTTGCCTCTTCAATCTTGCCTTTCCTTGAAGACCAGTTTCCAAACCAACCCCCAGCCCGTTTTGCCGATCAGCGGGACTCTCGAACGGGATTTTGACAGATTGCAGACTATTTCCTCGAGATTAAATGCGCCATTTTTCAATTCCGCGCATTTCCCTTATTAATGTCGAGACTTTTCCTTCTATTGTAATTAGAGAATCGGAGGGTGGAAAAAGAAATAAAAGTTACTTTACGCTGCGTCATTTAAAATTAATTTGAGAGAAGAGGGAGGCTATATAAATAAAATAACTCCATTAGCAGTGATGTATGAGCAGCTTTTAAAGTCGCCCTCATATAAATTCAAAATAAAAGCCTTTTTGATTAAGTGATCCCTGAAGAAACGCCGTCTAGCAGTGGAGGTGGAAATGGTTCTCGGAAGACAAAACTTTACGCGACGGCTAATGCATTTAGTTCGTATTCCGCTGGATTTAAAAAATGGGAATGCCTCTTGGCGATCTTGATTCACGTAATAATTAGAATAGAAGAGGAAAAAGAACTGGGAAAACGTGCGTTAAATTAATATGCGAGACAGGTCCGCGACGCTCTCATTTTCTACGTTTTTAAGTAGTCTGCGACGCCAGATTTCTGAAATTAAGCGCTACTATTATGTCCCTCTATCATAAAGCCCATTCTATCTCTACCATTAACCACATCCTCATTCAAAACAGGCATAACAAGGATTACATGACCAAGGGAAGAAGTTTCGGCTGTAAAGAAGAAGTTTTTGAATGAGATGCTGCATAGATGGGATGGTGTCAAAGGAAGGTCCAATGTACATGTATAAAAGGAGAAAGTGGAAGGAAATGTACGATTAAGTTTCCAGGCGTGCACGGAATGAAATAATTGAGGTATGAGATGCAGAGAGCAAAAGATGAAAATCGAATGAAAAAATAACTGGAGATGTTGAGTTTGGTTGGAAGGCAAACTATGAGTGAAGAAAATTTCGAAAAAGTAATCTCTAGCGAAGATTACCACGCCATTAACATGAAAACAAGAAATTCCAATTAAGCAGTATTATTGACTGGTGAAGATATAAACGCTTAAAGAAAAGTTGATACAAGTTTCTCGAGTTTTATTTTGCCCATTCAAACTATTTCTGACTGACTGATTCTAACCAAGATCTATAAGTGTATTATGACAGTCTAACAATTGGTTTCCTTGCAGAAGATTATATATAACACCAGCCGTGGTGGCGGAGTGGTTAGTGTGCTAGCTTTCCAACACTAAGGTCCCGGCTACTCGGATTTTTCCGATTAGGGAATGATTGTGTGTACTTGTAAATAGTAATAATTATTAAAATGGATGTAATTGGGGTAAACCTGTTTCCATTATAGAAGTTATTATTATTATTATAAAATATCTCTGATTTAAAGCTTGTCAAAAGTCATTTAAATAAACAAATAGATAAAATAATGTACAAATAATAAAAAGAATGAGATAAATAGTTTATTATGCAAACCAATCCAATTCTTGAAGCAAGGAAGCCTTTTCATTGTGTATATAATCTTTTTGTATAGTTTATAGAAGGTCTTCCTATGCTATTCCGAAAGAATTTTTCTAAATTAAATTAAATTTCTAAATCTAAAGCCATACTCGAAACTTTCCAAAAATTATTTTTTGGAAATTAGTGCCTCTACAAATAGGAGAAACAACTTTATCCCTTAAAAGTTCACTATTAGATCACGGTATCGATAAATGGAAAAAATCTACAGCTTTGAGCGATGAGATATGAACTGTGATCGATGCATTATAAACTAAAATTAGCAAATAAATGAAAAATCTATGGTAATAACTGAAACCAAGAATAAAAAAGAAATCAGTAAATAAAATTCTCTATCCTGGTAAGGCTATACCATATCTTACATGGGTAAGGGTAAGAGGGTAATAAATAAAGCATATGTAATGGCGTAGAAGAAGAAAAGAGGCGAAGAGGTATAAAAACTTGAGGGAGAAGGTGATGGTGGTCGCAGGTAAGATGGAGGGAAGCATTGGAATGAGAAAGACGCAGTAATCAGCAATGGCGTCTACCACTTGAAAAACCCAGTCACGTCCGAGAAAAAGTAAGAGAACGGGTATGAGGGAAAAGGAAGGAGACGTGCGGAAGAGGATGGAAGCGAAGATGCGTAAAGGAAGATAGAAACTCTGAAACTCGCAAAGGTATTTTCTTTTCAGCCCCAATAGTCAAGGTGAAAGAGAAACAGGAAACAGTAAGTGTATAAGAAGGTGCCGGAGAGGATTCTAGGGGATGAGAAAGATGTGGGAACCGTAACTTGAGTGGAAGGATAGATTTTTCACGAGTTTCGAGACGCCGACAACATTCCTCCCTCGGATTAGGAAAGAATTTATAGGAGGGGATGAGGACGACGTAATAGCGACGATAAATTACCTTCATAATTTCTGTTCCCGTAATGCAAGAACAACTACTTATCCATCCAGTTATTTCGTTTCGCATTACCAGATCGAGAAAGCAAAAACATCCGTGAAATATTTTATTTCTATTGTACATCGTACATAAAATGTACAAGTACATAAGACTTCCGAAACATCATTGCACGTTACAAGAAACTCTTTGAGACTTGCTCCTCAAGTAAAAAGTGACAGTAAATTTTCCAAGGATTGATCAATTGTTAGCATTACAAAAGAAAAAGTATGTCGCTGACTCTTTGAAGTATTGGATCCATTTACTTCAGTAAAAAAATATCATTCACATGTACACATTGTACTCATCATTCAAACACCTTTATTTTTCTGTCGGCACTCCGTAATAAAATAAAAAAACAGAAACCATTTCTTACAAGAAACCTAGAACCTATTTTATTATAAAGAAAAACTTCAAGAAGACGCTTATGCGTCGAAACAAGTCGTGGTGTGACATTTTTGCAGATTTTTTTAATATCAAAACATCAAAACTGTTACTGTTTTTTATTTTCCTATTCAATGAATCTAATGAAAGTTTTCCTAATAGTTAAAGAGATTTTTTGAAGAAATAGACAAGAAAATAATAAATAAAAAATAAAGTAAATAAATATTGATAATTTTTCCGAATCATTAAGAGAAATACCATAAAATAGGATCAATTTTTGTTGATTTCTTCATAATTGATATTAAAAAGTATTAGGTCTGCCTCCTATGTAACTGAAAAAATAGCTTATAAATCCCTTCGACCCTTGAATTTAAACTTAATAGCTTTCAAGAATTAAAGAAAAATCATCAAATACACCGTTAGAAGAAAACAAAAACGTTACAATGGAATAACATTTTTCAAATATAATTTTATGAGATACGCACTAAGAGGAAAACTTGAGGACTACGTTTTCGTGAGTTAAAATACCTTTTGGTTTTTTAAATGAAAACTATGGAAGGTTAAAAATCCCTTTTCTTTAGAAAAGGGATTTTTTATTTACTGAGAACTAGAAAAATGAACACAAAACGTGAAAATTCATCAGTCTGTAGTTATACCTTACGAACAAGCACCGTGAAAACTTCTCAGCAAAATCTCTGTGAAACGAATGAGGGAGTAAGATTCGAAGTAAAAACCACATTCGGTGACTTGATCAATACCTATTTCATTTTCGATGGGATTGAAATGGAAATCGAAATATTTCTTACTACAAGAGAAAGAGATGTGAAAAAATTCGAGTTAAACAAGCACTTCGACCGCAGAACCAAGCTTTACCTGTATCCAAGCGGAGAAGCGTCTTAAAAAATGGCACCAAGAGCGTGATGCTCTTCTCGCATGACCATATAAGACGGCTTGAAAATGATCCGAAACGAAAAGATCAACGAATCCGCAGTAACAAAAACTCGGTTTCGACGGCCCGAAATCCAGACGCCATCTCAACAAAATTCTCAGAGGCGTTCGCTTACTCTGTGGTTCGGGCGAAATCCGGTGATGAAAAACCGGCCGTGCCTCGTTCATAAATGGCCCCCCGCGGGGCGAGAGAGAGAAATAAAGGAGCGAGAAGACAGACCTTGCGGTAACAAGCCGAAAGCATCCATGGCGCGAGAGAGCCGAATCTTGCAGAGTCGGTTCGAAAGCGATGAGCAAAAGATGGAAAAATATTTCAAGATAATTGCGGAGCATAACTGGTTTCCCTGAAAAAATAAGAAACAAAGAAACCTGCGCACTTTCGACGTAGGCGCTTTTATGCGGCTACGGAGTAACTCGCTGGGCCCCAGGGCACTGTTGTGCATGCCAAAGACCGCGTTTACTATTATTTCACATCCTTGACGAAATGCGCCTTCCCTTCGACCCAGATTTTCCCGACCGGAGTCGCTCCATCCTCGAAGTCATGTCGATGTGTGTTTCTTGTATTTCTCATTAGGTTCCACTGACTAAAAATGTACGACAATTCTGCCGCTACCGCAATGCACAGAAAATCCTCTGTTTCTTCCGTCTTTAATCGAAAGTTCATACTCTCACTATAACGTTCCGAAGTACTTACCAGCGTCTGAATTGGCACACACCTTCAAAACCTACGATAGTTCAGAAAATTTCTGCAAACACAGGTTTCATAGGTCAACTAAAATATATCACAACTAAGGAATTCGTGTATTTACGGTTCATAAAATCTAAACTCTTTCCTTGTCTCTCCCTCCTTTGGACAATTTCCTAATTTATTTTCGAAATACAAGTATGGTCGGATAGCTTACATGTAGGAATTTTGGAGCTTAAAACCTTACGCTATAGAGAGTTGATTTTATTTGCGTCAGCGTAAATATCAAGTGATTAAGGGAATATCAGTAAAACGCTTTGTTTTTATAGCAATACTAACAGGTGTGTAAGGGATATAAGGAAACGCTGAAGGCTGAGGTGTAGATGAGAGAAAGTAACCCAAATGTGGATGAAGAAAGCGGTGAAGATGTATCTTTTAAAGAAAGAACGGAAGTCGAAAAGCAGGACAATATGACAATTAAACTGAACGTATGTCAAAATATACTATAGTTAAGCTTATAAAATATTAATTTTGTCATGAAAAATATTAAAATATTACAATATTTTTAATAACGAATAATGAATATAAATCTTTTCTACGACGAAACGCAAAAGATCTATAATCACAAGATTAGGGCCGTCTGCTCTTACGAAGACTCATTCCTGTAAAACATCAGCGGCGTAAATGAACTTGTATAAACTAGAGATTTTAGGAGAGTGAAGGAGATGAGTGGATGGAATATGACAGGAGAGAAATAAGCATCGAGACAGAAACGGGTTTTTAAGACTTTTAATTAATTGGATAGACCAAGAGACCAAACCCGGGACAAGTAAGAAGCTGAACGACGGTTAAAAATGTTGACCCCAAAAGCAAGGAGGAAATGGCTCTCTTATCTCTAATTCATCACTGCCTCGCTGTCAACGATTAGCACAAGGCGTTTTGCTCATACCGTACATCCCATCGTTTGTTCGGAGCACAGGTGTAAAACGAGAAGAGCTGTTACGATGATATTTTGTCCGCAAAAAAAAAAACTTAAGATGAAATTCAACTTCTTTCCGATAAAAAATTTGAAGGAGTACTGAAACAGGAAACTACATCAACGTAAAAGATATTACTCCAGAGACATTCCAAGATTGGTGATTGAATAAGGACAAATTTAGTTTCGTAAAGCGATCTCTAACTTGGGTACATATTTCTCAATTAGATAACACTCTCCATAACTAGAGAGAAAGGAATCCAACCTGGAGTAACCGAATCCCATGTAAGGAAAACTTGTCCGGTAAGTACGATGAATGGTGGGTAAATAAGAATATTGTTCTATTAAAGTATTCCAAACTTAGTAGCCGAGGTCACATCCCTGCCAGTCCATACTGGTGTTATTTGGTGGTCTTTCTCCATATTGGTGCTGCAGTTAACTTTTAAAGTTACTTATAATTACGTCCAATGGGGGACAAGGGATAATTTAATAGAAAGCCAATACGAATCAAAAAGGTAACCCCTGATTTATAGAATTTTATGTACTCCACTCACCAATAGACCGGATGAACTGTAAAAAATATCCTTTGAAATATAGGAAAAGAGATCAAATAAATTTATAAAAATACAGGATACCTCGGCTAACGAGTGACCGTGCTAACGATGATTTATTTCGCTCTTTTCCGGACTCAGCTAACGAATATAGATTCGGCTGACGAATGTTTTAGTGGATTCGTGCGCTAACATAAAGCACCAAACATGAATGGCCGGGCCATTCCAGTGTCTTATCGTTCCTGTCTGTATGTGTGGCGAAGAAATGAGCTGACCACATCAAATAGGGGACACCCACCAACCCAAATAGGTTGTTCATGTTCAAGAGTGCGTGAAGTGAGACAAAACGGATTCATGGCAGAACTTTTACTAGACCACATAATCAGAGCTGCACCGTATTATGGGTGCAAGGGGTGCATCGCACCCGGGCGACGGCATCTTAAGAACGGCAACAGAATATTAGCCAAATTACATCATTATTTGTCGTTTCCTGTGTAATTCGTTTCCCATTCATCCCATCAAGACCCATTTCCATTCATCAATGAGCCAAGATAGGTAAAAAAAAATTTGACGGTCATCGGCATAGAGAATGAAATTTGTGATAGACCTATTTTTGATGATATTGTACAAGAATTTACAGTTATAAGATCTCGCACATTTTTTAACTTAAATATTTTGCTGTTTTTCTTATTTTCCTCCATTCCTTAACATGTGAGTATTTATGTTTCAACACGATTTTTATTAGAAACGTTCTTATTTAGTTGCGAAAAAAGATTTTATACGTATCATTTTAAGCAATGCGTATTGCGTCGATAATGATACTCAAAAGTAATGTGAACTGTTAATTTAAATCATAATGATAATTTGCTGACAGCATAAGGAACATGGATGATTAATTGTTACTGATGTTTGGTGGCCAATGTGAGCTAGGAAACGAAGTCATAAAAAACTGGTTTTTCATAGTCTTAAAAAATAATTTTTACCAGCAAATCAGGAAAGGAATCATGTTTCGGTATTCAATTTTAAGGTGCGGCAAATTATATTTGCACCCGGGAGGCAGATAGGCTGAGAGCGGCTCTGCACACAATATTGTGTGGTGTAGTAAAAATTCCGGCATGAATCCGTTTTGTGTGAATAAATGCCAGGAAGTGAATCCTGAGTCTGTATTGAGAAGCGAGACTCCTGATAACATCACGTCTCGGCTAACGAATGTGATTCCGGAAAGAATTGTCTTCGTTAGCCGAGGTATCTCTGTATAATAAACAGCACTTTGGGTAGCTGCAAAATTCTGCTTGTTTTCGAGATCCAATACATATCATAATACCTAGTAGTACATAGTCTTTACGGAGATAACAGCTGATAACTAAGGATTATCACATTAACTCCAAGTGCATTTTCCGCGTTCCGAGTCTATTGGCTGTGATTTTTATGTCAGGAGCAAAGAGCTACGATGTCGGAAGACGCATTACCCCAGCCACCGCTCCTTTTCTGACCAAACAAAAACTTTTCGAGGATTCCGCGAGCATGCACGCACGCCACGACGGTAATTCATTCACGTTCAGCATTTGGGTCGGGAGTACACTCCACCTTCCATGAACCGAAGACTCGTCACGCTTCCAAAGAATGACACCATGGCAAAATATGGAATGAAGTTTCAAATAATGAAGGAAAAAATTATTTCTCGGTCGTGGGACTTACACTTGAGAACGTGCCATTCGAAGAAATCGCTGTCGAGGAGAGGCCGAATAACGTAACGAGAAAAATATCGAGGAATCCAGGAGGAAGCAATCGAGCACGCACGTTTGCGTCAGGAGCACGAGGAAAAAAAGAGGTGTGCTACGCGAATGATCCCGCACCCTCAGCAGTCTCGAGGTCTTAAGAGTGAAGCCGCTGAAGCACGGCGTCATCGCATTGCACCATGCAAGGTCGATAAAGGTAATCTAGCCCACGCATGTCCCAATGCGTGAGTCATCCCTTCATATCGCATATAACCAAGTTACGAAGCGAATGAGAAAGACCACATTCGCATAGTTCCCTCGTCTCCAACTCACTCATCCCTAATAGAAACGGATATCGATGGCAAGTGATTAAGGAATCCATCGATTTCTTTTTAAGGAAATCAGAATGAGTAGATTTATCAAAGCGATGAAACGTATTCTGCCGTCGATCTCGTCGTATTGAGTCATAAGAGTGATTTCTCATTTCTGCTGACGGAATACCTGAGAAGGGGGAAGTGACTGGAAAAATCAACACGTCATGTGTGGGTGAGACGATACTCTTTCATTTATTCGTGCCCATATTACTTAACGAAAGCTAGGGGGGAGGCTAATATCATAAATTGCGAAATGAACACCGGGAGCTAGAATCTAATGCGTCCCCGGATTTGATTCATGAAGGCTGCTTAAGTGCTGAAAGCAGTATAGCTCCCGTCCTATTCCCACAGAAGCATTAGTCATACTTAGCGCGAAGAAATTTCCAGCGAATGCTAGACTGTCACGTTTTGTAATAGTTATTTCAAACCAAGCCTGTTAATTTGGCTCGCAGGAAAATGTGGCCAGTAAATGCGTTTCAGATCTCGAGCCCGTCCGAGTTTGCCTCTTTATATTTTAAAATAACTTGGCCTCACGGAACGCACAAATGAAAAATTAACATATCATATTTAGAAGATTAATTACAACTAAATACAGTAAAACAGATTGAAGATAGCCTACCTAAAAATGAAGAAAAATTTTTAGTCGTTGTTCAACCCTTCAATAAGATGAAGTATGTAAATATTAACCGATTAAAGAGATTTAAGACATTACAATCATTATGCGTTACCTGACAAACAAAGGCTTGCATTGCTTGGTGGTTCTTTACTCGATGTACCAATGTATACATAGCAGTATAAAATGTGAAGGTTATGAGCTATGTTAGAGTTATCCAAGTCGATAAATTCGATTCCCAATCCGTTAACTATCTCAATTGTTAAAAGACTGAGCTTGGGAAATATTTTATAACCGTTCGATTTTCGTAATTGAATTAAAGAGAAATTTAAAATATTAATATTTCCACCCAGGGGTTTCATATGTACCTATAGAGCGAATTCTCAAACCATACGTCGTCATTAAAACGCCCCATTCTTCTTTTCTTACCCATAAAAATATTAAGAATCGTATTGTGTGAATCACAGACAATTAATCGCACACATTCCTGCACTACTCATCGCTCTCATAAAGCGGATATATGAAAGACGGAAAATATGATAGATATGCGCGCAAAGGAATTTTTTTTAAATCCGGCCACTACGCGACAAGAGGCGACAAAAATGTTCTCCCGAGACGATTTCCCGTCACGTAGTTCCTATTTTACGGTTCCGAGAGAATTCGACGTATCCCTCCCTGCATTTGTTACGCAAGGCACGCAGCTACATCTCGAGGAGCATTCATCAATTTGCAGTTCGACATTGGGACGTCAGACGTTTTTTTCCTTTTGTTTGTCATTGATTGGACATAAGTGGAAGAAGCGTTATTGAAATATTCTTGCGGATTTTATGGAGCTATGGATTGGAAGCGTTCGAGCGAGATGATCTCCACAACAGTTTCCTGCATCTATAGCTCATCACTAAAGGCAGACCACATTGCAGAAAGACAAAAATGTTCTTTTACAGATTACAAGACTTAGCTTCAATCATTCTTGCTCAACCTTTTATATGGATCTTTATAATAATCTTCACGTTTTTTCTTTGTTTCCTCTATCTTTTATGTAATAAAATTGTTTCCTTTGTTATGGTCTCTCACTATAATAACAATAAAGATACGTTGCATTAACTTCCAGCTCTATCTTCTATCGTAATTACCGATTCTTTAAATAGAAGGCCAGAAAAATCTCAGTAATACACGTTCAAGTTGTTGTTGGAAGATTTAGTGCAAGATTCGTCTTTTTCTCATCCGGCCGTTCTCAGTAAATATTCTTATTATGTGAGCCATTGCATGTGGGGTGGTAATTTAAGCACACAAACTTTGATTTTTTTATCTTAATGGAGTGTAACTTACAACCTACGGGTTAAGCTGATTATAAACTGTTTCCACATGATCGAACAAAGCAGGGAAACGTACGGACCGCGTTTCATTCAGAAAAGTCTGACATGAGCAAAGGACTTCACTGTATGTTCAATAAGCGTCATTTACAGCCAAACTAAACATCATAAAGCGCAGTGTTGAGTTTTTCAGGATCTCTGATTTGAGCTTTTCGCCCAAACAAGTCATAAAAACAGCCTAATTATTTATTTAAGGCAAAAGCGCCCGGAAACCCAATCCGCTCCTGTGAACCAAGGACACCGTATCCTGCTTTCCTCTAATGCCTAAAATCCATGCTCGTCTTCATCCCCTACCCTTTTTCTATGCGAGGGATAAAGGAACAGCCTTTTAATGCAATACCTTTTGGGTCTCGAGGGGATTAGGACCCATTATGGTCATCGGACGAACAGCATGTACCTAAGTTTTATTTAAGGACACATTAATCTATAGAAGTATTGGTGATGGATATATAAAAATCATAAAAAGTAAAACAAAGCACCTAAGAAAGCAGAAAATAAAAGTTAATGAATCTTGGTATAAAAAGCGGCCAATCGAGTTTAAACTGTATTTATAAATGTCTGTGCGTAAGATTCTAACATCTGATAAGTAAATCTTGTACATTTAAGTCTGACAATATCTTATATACGTCTACAAACATGTTTTCAAAAATTGTGAGGTGGGTACCCAGTTTCAACAGGATTTAAGGATTCCAGTCGCGTACGGAGGATTTCGGTACCTCAGGAAAGCGTATCCCCCCACTAAATCCTCCGCCTATTCACTGCACTCCGTACCTTTCTCCTCTATATCATGTATTTCCTCCATGACTCTCTTCTTGCCTCTGCCTGTCTCTTTAACCTACCAAAAATATTCTCTTTACTAGGATATTCATCATCTTCAAAATCCCAAGAAAAGGTTTGCTACGACATCATTCTAGCATCTCCGTCAAGCCAAAGGAATCTTTCACAGCGATATGAAGTTTGGAGCTTGCACCGAAATTGAACCGATAAAATGAAGTTGCTCGAAATGTATTTCCATTGGCCATCTAATCACCTAGGTGTGTATCAGTAATTACTTTTCCCTTCGCTCTATACAGCACTCGCAGAAGGAAACCCAAGATGAGTTCGCAATCCTACAGCAAGTACCAATAGTACCAATATTCACAAAGAGAATTTTCCTTTTTCTACAAAAATGGAAAAGATGATAGGAAAATGATATGATAGGAAAAGATGATATTGTATTGGCATTTTTGCTGTGTCTGCACCACAAAAAAATTAATTGCTACTGCAACTCCTGGTAATGAGCACCCCTTATCCTTGAAGGCGAGGGTAATAAAATGATTCAAAGAATTTGGATGAAACTGAATGGGAAATAATGAGCAATACTTTTTCGCAACAACGAAAATAAAAAAATTATGCACTCAAGAAGTCCGTCTCTTCTCGAGATATAGAGGAGGGAAAAAATAATTTTTTAAGGAAACCGATGCCATCAAGAAACCTCCCGATAACACGATTTCCCTCTTGGCTCGAACTTCCGATGGGAAGACTTTGGTGGAGGTGGAAACAGAAAAGGAAAGAAATGCGAAGAAAGAAAGAAGGAGTATGTAGTACAGGTGGAGGGGAAATCTTGGCGCAACATAGGAAGAGGAGACGGAATAAATCGACGACGAAAACCATGCAGCTCTCGAAAAGAGAGAAGCACATACCAAAACAAGTAAAGCAAATTCCAAACCCATTCAATACAGTGCACTTTTTTCTTTGTGCTTCTTTAACCTTTATATTGTAAATGCTGACAAATTATTTTATCCCAATTTTGATATTATGTACTGAATGTTGATATTTAAAATTTTGATATTATGAATTATTAGCATTATGTTAGCATTTAGGATTATTTAGAGCATTAATAAGAGCTTTTATCTCTTTTTTTCGGATATTATTCACCCCTTACACGCAAAACGTTTTTTTTCTCTATCAACCTTCAGTTGTAAACATTTTCTCCCACGAACAATATCTTTTCTTTCATTCATTTTACTATCCCATCGTATATTTGTATAATGTAAAGTTGACTAAAAAGGTTAGATGGAAGAAATGGCCAACTTAGTCGAATGATAATATAAATGTATAGCAAAATCTTTCCACGGAATTCACATTACATTAAACGAATACCTAGTCGTATTCCCCATCCCCTTGCCTACGCTCCTTCACTCATTCTCCCCAACGAATTCCTCAGTATACGCTCTTCCCTAGAGCATCTCAGGACTTTTTCTTAACAGATGGGGAGAGATGATGGGAGATACGGATTGGTTGGGGATTTGTTTTACGGCAGGCGGAATAGTTCTAGACAGCGGCAGCAGCCTAGGAGTCTTGGGGAGGGGGCAAACAGGAAAAGGTATTGGGGGTCTGAAAGACGGGGGAAGGACCAGAGGGGAGAGCGCGACTGGCAGAAATTTCCGATTATTGCCACGAAGATCCTAATGGAATTTACATGTTGGAGAAGAAATGTAAGATGCTGATGCTCTTCCTGAGTCTGGGCCAAGAAAAGAAAAGGAATGCTAGGAAGGAATCTAAAAGTTGTGGGCTTGGAAGGAATACCACTCCTTTCCTTCAGACTAGCTGCTAGATAGTGGAGTAGCATCCTCGAAATGCTGCGCGCTAAGAGGATTGGACGCGAAGACTACTAACATCCATTCCCGTATAACAGAGCCTATATTCGCCTCTCGAAGTCTACGAAGAAAGCAAATTTTAACTTCCTAATCGACATAGGTGACGGAATTACCGAAGTTTGGTATATGGCTTTTACAGTCTTTTCTAAAAGAATTAATTTGAAATATAACTATCCCAAAATTTTCCACGAATAAGAAAAATCAAATGACTAGTTTTTGAAATGTAGGCCAAAATCTAGTGAAAAGAAGGAAATAATTTTCCCTCTCAGAGTGTAACTGATGATGGCATGAGGCGCCAAAACCGGTCGTGATTGTTTTCATATTTTAAGGAAATAATTATATTAATGTTTCAAAAGTTTCATTTTTGTTGGATTTTTAGTCGAGCCATTCTCAATCGATTTCATTAACCATGGCTATATTTTAAAAAGGAGAGAATTTTAATTCGAGTCTACGTCTAAGATTCGCCCCCAAGAAAACAATTAAATTTCTTTTGAAGAATCTTGAAGTCTAAGCGTTTATTTTTAACTCGAGCGCGGTAATTTGGAGATCCGCTCACGTGTTTCACCGCAGCAGTCCCAGATAAGAATACCAAAAGCGGTCTCGGAAACGCCATCAAAAGGATGTCAAGCGGAGGAACCAAACCAACCTCACGTCGGTAAAGGTCTACTTTCGCAAGACCGCGTGCCTTCTTGAAGAGAGACTTACAGCAATTCCTTCTGGGCAATTAATTCTCAACTACGAAGGGTGAAAAAGAGAATTAAAAGTTAATAAAGAATTTTTAAGGCCGTTGTTGATGTCACCATTTATTACCAGTATATAAAATATATTAAAATGGTATATACCATTTTTCCTGGGATGTACCTATTGATAGTGACACAATACTGAAAATTATTGAAGGATTATCAGGATCCATCTGAAATTTATATTAAATATTTTACCCAAATTCGTTGCTCAAGTACCATTCTGATCTATTTAAGAATATCATGGACGAACTGTATAAATATGCAATGAGCTACTGCTCCCACCATTATGATATTATTTATCATGTAATCCTCTCTTGCTTAAACAAAATAAATTCAGCCATGACGAACAGTAGTAAAACGTTATTTCCACTCTTTCTTTTCAAGTTTATCATAAAACTCTGACCCTCTCCTGTGGCTCATCAGCAAATGTAGAAATTTTCGAAATATTTGGCCAAAGGCATTCTTATCTTAGAACTCGATTGCACAGACAAAAACTAAAATATATTAAAATTGAAGCGATTCCTCGCTGTCAGCGGAAGTAAAAAAGGAAAAGGATGGAAAACCGCAGTCCGCCCAGATATATCTCGGTTCATCCAACAGTTCTTCCCGTTGTGAAAATTCGTCAAAAAGTGTCGACAGTGTTTCAACCGCAGTCTTTAATTCATTTCATGAAACCATATTTCGATTTCCTGATTAAAGAGTAACTTATCGTCTTCCAGCAATAAACGAATTTCAAATTGGGTACCCAATATTCATTATTGCACTGCACAGCAGATTATAATAAAATGAATAAGTAGATAAGGGAAATATAAGCTTGCAGTCAACCGAGAACGAACTTTTGAACGACTATGCAACTAAAGCTCAGGAAAAGAAAAAAATTATCAAATATGATGAATGAATTGCCACATTCCATGACAACCCAGTTTATCTCTACTGAGAACTGCGTGGCTGAGGACTTCATTCTCATCAAATAAGAAAGACGAAACGTAAAAGCAACTCTTTTAAATCGCTTAAAGATTTCCTTGTAAAAGTTTCTAATACAAAAGGTGTTTAATATTAAACACCCTTTTTAAAACAGGAACAGGAAACGGGAAACTTACCACTATTCAGAGGTAAGTTTCCTGTTTACGTAGGGAAAGTAATCATGTTTAGTGCTGTTTATCGCTTAATTTTTGGTTTCGAGTTTCGAGAGACCAATGAGTTAATAGTCGGTGGCGTAGTGGTTAGCGTACTAACCTTACACTGAGGGTTCGAATCCTGGTCAGGGCTTGGGTGTATATGTATATGTGTGTATTTGTAAAGGATTTATTGTAAGCATGATCCGATTTGACTAAAACACGCCCTATAATAAAGACGAAATTATAATAATTATAATTATTATATTTTTCATATTTATCTGTTGACTTTCCTGGTAACTGAGCTCGTTAAGCGCATATGGATGAAATTGGATTTGATTGAAAATCCAAAATTTGAATGTCTTGGTGATGTCATAAGAACTGATAGCCATATTTTACCACCAATAAAACTCTTCATGGCCATGCGTAAGTGCTAAAAACCATCAAATGCGTAAAAAACACATTCTTGGTGCTCCTATTGCTGTAACATAGTTAATAACCATTGGTAATATTACCCCAAAGCGTTTGTAAACCAATGAACATGACGCGTATGCACTCGCCTGACTCTTTGCAACATTGTATACACAAACCAAATGGTACGGCATCTACGAGCCGTTTTAAATGGCAAAGAGAGCAATTCTCGCAGTCATTCGCAGGCTGTTTCGTCATTTCCTCCGGCGACTCCTTCCTTCCTCCCCTCATCTCTCCTCCCTCGACGGCTCGCTCTGAGCGCACAGGAACCGCTATCCTCGACCCGAGAAACAACATTCCCTTTCCACGACCGACGGCTGCAGAAACCGACGCGTAAAGAAGCAGAAGAAGCCAACCATCAGCTTCCTTCCCGGAAAAATATACCCATCCCCGCACGAGATTTCCCTCGGGAAGGAGCTGGGGGTGCTTAGGGAGAGATAGGGGGTTCGCGAGGAAGGAGGGGGGAGTGGGGTGGACAAGGGGAATGGATTCGCTTTGAAGGGAAGTAAGAAAAATGTGCTTGATTTCGACTACTCCCGACCAAGCACTTCCGTTCTTACATTAGTCTCCATCCGTCTGTTAACACACAAAGAACTGATATGATATCTGTTTTTAAAATTCCTATCCTCTCACTTTCGACAAAAGAGGGTTCCTTTGAAAAAAATACGCTTTTTTCCGAGGAAAACAACACTAATTGCCGAGAAGATCATAAAACTGTAGGTGTCAACGTCTCACGTGAAAGGGTTTTTTCTTTTGCAGTTCCGAGTTGACCCAATTCCAGTCGTCTGAAGATACCTCGTCCTTGAAAATAAGAAAAGCTAGTAGGGCGACCTAAAAACAAGTCATTGACCGGCGAGGTGCACGGACAACAACAACAACGGACATAAACAGAGAGTGGAATGCTAGATTAGTAGGTGAAGAGGTTGATTACTTGGGGGCAGATTACAACTCTATCCAAGGAGGATTTATCTATAAAAATGCACGTCTGGCTTAAATAATTGCAATAAGCTATAAGAGGATTAACAACTTTTCAAAACTAGTTAGTGAATCCCTTGGGACAGGAAACCAATATAATAAGCACTATTAATTAATAGGTCTGTATGAAAAAGCATTCACTCTATGGTGAAACGATTTTCATAATATTAAACACCAACTTGACTGTGATTCTCATGCAATATTGCCTCAAAACATACTGCCACAAAAAAACTGATGATCGTAAAACTATAAAAGGACATCAGAAAAAAAACTGCATTTGGGTTTCTTTTACTTTAACTAGTCGCCGCCTTAAATATGATACTGCTTTATATCACTAATCTTTCTAAAAATATATATAAACTTCACTATATGAAAGAAATCAAGGATTGATGTGTAATAACAAAAAACGTTTCTGCAAGAGTAAATGCCGTCCTAATATCAAAAAGAGTTTCAAAGATTTCTTTGAATAGGATTCTAACAGAAGTAACAGTTGTAAGAGGCAACCCTGATTTGAATTTAAAGGAATTAGAAATGATGACGACCAAGATGTGTTATCAAAGAGATTTTGTTCTAGGTGGAACAAATTAAATACCAAAAGGAAAGAGAGGTTATTCATTGTCATTAAGGATGATCGATACTATAGTGAAATTCGATACAGCGAAATAATTTTAAAACGATTAAAACCCTTACAATATTAATAATTTCAGGATTACCAACATTCCTGACTTATCGATGAGAATGTAATCAATCATTGAAATGTGAAATGATTAGTTGAAATTAACAATATCTGGAAATTCGGAAATTCTTCCGAGCGATGACCGTTGCGAAATGACTACTGTCCATAAATATACCAGAAAGAATAGATTTACACCACATCTACGAAGGATAGATGAGATGAAGCAAGACAGCACCGTCCCTCGAGATATCAGGAACCGTAATCCAGAAGTGGAAGTGTTTCAGATCTTTGGACAACTTCGTGCGCAATACAAAGCCTTAGTTTAGCAAAGGATAAACGTCAAGTTCTTATCAGGGAAAACTGATGCTATCCCAATATTTCGCTATCAGTTTGCCCACTTCCATGAAAACGAGAAAGAAAAGTAACTTTCCGCACAGTACGAGAAAGCATCCGTCAAACTCCACTCATATATTCACTTTCAATACGGCTGATTCAAGCTCGCATACATCGCTCCCGTTGCTAAAATATCGCAAGTATACAAACGAGCAAAAATCGCGAAGCGACAAAGACACACTGAGAAGAGTAAACTCAGAAAAAGATTGTTTATATTTTTGCTTCGCCCTCGAGCGAGGGAGGTTTTCGCCGAGTTCGAATCTTTTGTTCCCTCCTCTCCGCCATTTGTATATATTTTTCGGAATTCGACGCGACCCCGAAAGCTATAGCTAGGCAGACATAATACCGCGATGGGAGAGAAAGGAGGATCGGCGCTACCTCGCCGCTTCTAATTGAATGAGTTCCCGCTGATAAAAGAAGGAAATAAATCGGGTCACATGCCAGAGGATAAGCAGATAGCAACCCCTTAAAAAGAGCGACTCCGAGCCAAGGCAGAATCCACGAAGCTCCTCGAACAGGAATCAAAACGAATAAAATCTCACCTGAGGCCATCCTAGCTGGTAAATAATGGCTTTTTTTCACGTTTTTACCCCTTATATATTTTTTGGCGAGCTTGGAAGGTCTGGCTGAGTTTTCAGCGGAAAAAAATGGCGGGAACGAGCGGAACGATGGTGGGAGGTGCGTTCGGGGAAGGTTTGCGGGTTCAACGCCCGCCGAACGCACTTCAAAGGCCTCTCCCATCCTGGAGTCTTACAACGTCGGGAGGGGGAAAAAATGGAACGTCGCGAAAGCGCAAGGTCAGAATAACGCGCTCTCCCCTTCCTCTCCGTTTTCCAGCGGTGTTTACACGGTGGTGCTCGAGAAGGCTGGTGCGTTTGTGCTCGAGTGATAGTCCTGACGTCCTGGAGTTAGCCGGGTTAAGGAATGCGGGGTGCGCAAAAAACAACGGACGATCGATATAAACGCTCCTAAATTTTGCCCGCAGTCTGCTCGTATTTTTTCATCCCATTCATCGGCTTCTCTTTTTTAAAGGAGGTTAATACGTCATGTTTATGCCCTCGTTAAGGCGGAAGAAATATTGCGATAAAATTTGATGGAGATTAAGGATTTTTGATGTGGGCTAACACTCGCTCGTAATTCCGAAAGAGAGGTTAAAGGAGCAAACTAAAATATTAATATCCAAAATACTCATCTTGGAGCTCGGATGATTAAAACTGTAATAAAATGCTTTCATCGTTGACATTAAGTATTGAATACAATGAGGCAAAATCTTCTTATCGACCATTGTAGATCCTAAATTACAATATGAGCGAATTTAAGACGATTTAAAATGGAATAGCCATTCATTTGTCACAATCATTTTGTGTTGTTTTCTTTATAGTTTATACTTTTTAATCGTATGCCAGTTGAGGTAAACACGATTGTTCCCAGTACCAAATTCAAGGGTGTGCTTGGCATTCAGCCTATTTGTATCAATTTCAAGCTTCTAATAAATCTTTCCAGTTTTTACTGATTAAATTAGCCATCGTATCTCATTTTTTCACTCAGATTGAAAGATTATTTCATTCCGAAAACTTCGAACGGTATGATCATCGATTTCAAAACAAGATAATAGAGCCAGTTTACCTTGAAACCCGTGAAGAATTATCAGGAACCCAACATGGCAATAGCTCTTAAGCTAGAGTATNATAATTAATATATATATATATATAATATTTTAAGAATCCTTAAAAATTTACTAGTTTATTTGCTCCATTATAATCAATAAAGATTATAACCTCGACCCTGAGGATGATGGCAGCGTTCGCCGTCGAAACTTTGGTCCACCAGCCGGACGTCACCTGCTTACCCGAGAATATCTTAGAGGCAAATGATTAGATTAATTAGAGACACCCGAAATCTGAGATAATCAAATTTAGAGGGAGTCGAAGAATGCAGTAATAACTCAGCTAATGTAAAGAGAGATTGAAAATCTCAGGAATGCATTCGAAGATAAAATATCGGAAATAGATCAGCTACTCTTAATAAAAAACATTTGTCCAACGTATATGAACTGAAAATTCAATCGTTGTCCCCTCCGCTGTCGATATGTTTTTCTGCTCGAAGTTGAGAAAGCAAAGGAAACCATGAAAAGCACAGAAAAATCACCAATTATACAATCAGATATGTATTCTCCTGAATTTTTTTAGGTATTCATCCGATCGATAGATAGTTAATAACTTGCTATATTGTTTACGGTCGAAATCTAAACAAACAGGCATATCTTTTCCTCTGCAATAGGACGATTTGCAAATTATATTTAATTTGCAAATATTTGTTTGGAATAAAACTTTCATGCACTGATTTGATGAAGGTTTTTTGAATATTCTTGATCAGAGGTTTTCAAAACTTTTAAAATCTTTTACGTATTGATTGACCACAGAAAAACCCCACTATAAAATTTTTATTTAAAGTTAAACGTAAAATTTGATCAATTTTTACTTTACTACTAGCGCATTGGAAGTAGAATATCTCTATCCATTGACAATCCAAAATTGTAAAATTAACTGTTAAAATATTCCAAAGTTGTTTAGGTATAAAAGAAACACCGAAATTACACATGAAACATAAATGAGCTCATTTTACGATTAGCTTAAAAAGAAACACTAATTAAAATTTTTGAGAATAATCACGACTGCGAAATTAATGAAAAGATTTTTAAAACCCCCCTCTTCCAGCGCTTGCCCGCCGAACAACTTCCGATGAACCTCAATGCCCTGAGACCCAGCGATAGGATATTGACAAGCGCTCACATTGAATGCAACGCGTTACCCGAAAAAAGGAATTAGCGCGCAAATAGGTCGTCATGCAAATATCATCCCTCCATCTTGAGCCAAATGGCGTAAGCCAACGACCCGCCGAAGCACGTATTCCTGTCCTTGCGCCACGAAACTATCGCAGTGTGGAGATGGGCCGGGAGAAGAATCAAACCGCGGCAAAAGAATAAAAACTGCTCGTTCCATCTCGCAGCTGCGATCCACTTGCCGTAAGAATGTCCCATTGTTTCTCTCGTCGCGATGTGACGCCGAGAGGGATGGGTGAGGTAATGATTAAAGGAGGTAAGTAGGGGTAAAGTAGAGGGGTAGGAAGGTACACCGCTTTTCCTTCATGCTCCTCTTCCACGCACGCGGGACAGGAATTTTTTCCCGGGTGGGCGATGAGTTGTGAGGTTTGTGGCAAAGGGAGGAAGGAAGGGAAGAGTGAGAGAAAGAGAGTGAGGACCCGGAGGGAATGCCTCATCCATATTCAGACCCAACGACGGCAGGATGACACCTCCGGATCCGCACATTCCCCTCCCACACCCAACCCAACCTCCACTCGAGCCAGCTTATCAAGGATATCCCTCTCTCTCCGTAGCCTTTAAACAGCCCTTACATCCTGCGACACCCCGCACACACGCACGACCGTCCCCACCCTATCTCGAACCGGAGGCCCTCCCACTCCGAGGCCCCCTCCGCACAAACCCCACGACGCTACCCAATGCCACACACGTCCACAGCGCTCGAAAAAAAGGGAGGAAAATTCTCACATTTTTAAAAACGACTCTTCTCTCGTCATGGACTTTTTTCCACGTTTCGTTTATTTCTCTGTCTCTCTCTCTCGACGCTTAATTCTCCTACACCCCTGCGATACCATTCGGGTTAAATCAGAGTTTTTCTTGATTAAATACGGACATTTCGAAGAAAAAACGTTATGCCAACAAATGATCCTTCAAACCCTGAATTATACTGTCGTCAGCTTTTACTTACTCATCATCTTCACAGTGGGATTATTTACGCACGTATAAATGGTAAAAATTTACTTGCAGGGGATGAATGCCGATTTGTAGAGAAAAGATCAAGTAATTGCCTCAAATTTAAATGTAGAACGCCACGCAATCATGGTTAAATGTAAACTACTCGATAGAAAATGTTTGCAGAACTTTTTTATGGTAAATAATCTTTCCGTTCCTTTTCAACTAATTTTACATCCCAGCCTTGCAACCTCCATAGCTAAGTTTCATCCAGGTATTCGTACTAAGCCACGCTCTCGAAATAAACAGTTCATACTCTCTTTTCATCTGGACTTCGCCTACAGAAAAACCAGTAGCTTTATTCAAAATGCCATTCGAGAGAATTCTCTCGAGCAGTCGACTTACATTTCCCAAGCGTACACAGTGATAACGAACGCATCCACCACGCTTTTTCGACGCTACTGTGTTTAAAAAACTGAAGTAATTAAATCTGCCAAAGAGAAAACAAATTCGTTTACGCCAAGGTACAAATTATGTTTCAGCTCCGGGAGAATGACATCAAACGCGTCCGTGCTGGACAACCATAGAAGCGCCTAAGCCATCAAAACAGCTTTAATCATCTCTAGAGAAGAGATATGTATGTACCAAGCCAGAGGGATTTTGATTTTGCACTTTATTTTGAAGCAAGGAATTAGGAAAGTAATCACAGAAGGATATTTGGCAAAGAAAAACACGATGGAATATATGGAATTTTTTCTGAAGTTGCTAAATCTGTTCTCTTCGCTCATTTCTCTTGAAATGAGCGATTCGTTTAAAAATTAAATGCAAAATTGCACCAAAATCTGAAATTTTCATAACAAATTGATTCCTAGGAAGAGTTGTAGTGAAAAATATTTCCAATTCCAGAAGGCATTGTTTGCGTAAAACCTTTAAAAACTAAAGCAGTAAAGACTGATGCAAATCGACAAAAAACAGAATTAATCTCATGTTAATCCGCAGAATACGATTCACGCAAATCATGAGGATGTAATGAATAAAACTATGAAAAAAATTCTCGAATTCGAAATTAAGACAGAAAGATATAAAAGAGACGAAATGGTTTGCAGGTAAAACATAAATGGAAATAACTGACAAATATAAATTATTTGAATGTCAAGTGTCGGAGCCAAAACGGATATTTGAATTCTAACATGTAAGGTGTTTTTATTTCCAAGTTAATCTATTTTGCCTACCTTCCAGGAAGTTATTAATTCATCGGTCTTTATAAAGGTTATGTTTCATACTATTTCAATATTAATTTAAGGTATACACATTTCTCTGGGAGTAGAACAAACTTAATTTACATATAAATTATAGTTTTCCTCGCCGTAATGTGCAATGCCTCCATTTTTCGTGGGCTAAAACCATAAACTTACTGGGCGATGAGTAAATATAATGAATCTCCAATGACGTCCATTTAGATAGCTAAATAAATGTTGCATTTGCTATGAAGATGATCTTCTGTTGAATTTATCCTTACCAGATCCTCATTTCGCATGTATTAGCGATATAGAAGAATGCAATAAAATGAAAAATTCTCTTTGCAACCAATAAAATGGAAAAACTACAACTCTGTTAAGTCTACATCACTACAACCTGAATGGCTGATTCAGCTACACTGATTGAGCGAGTCCATCCTCTCCAAGCAAAGAAAACGTTAACATGAAAATTCACTTAATTACTAATTACTTCATTCGTAATTACTTCATTGATCGATTTTACATTTAGGAATTCCGATACATCGGAGATCTGGATGCATCGGATGCACAGGAAGAGGGAAGAAAATCATTGAATCCATCAAATAATTCATCATCACCAAGATCTGTCTTGAAGGATAAATAATTAAATCACCATCCAAATAATCAATATTAAATAATCAAAAAAGGATACCTAAGTCCAGCATCAAGCATTGAAAGATTGAGCAAGGAAGGAGTTGGGAATGAATCTTACGTTGAAGCTTCACGATAGAAAACAGACCGAGTTCCTCCTCTGAGACCGTTACACTCGGAAAATAACTTCCATCTTCTTGGTAGGCGATGGAACAGACGCTGAACATCTTAAGACAAAGAATGCTCAGAGAACATCAATAACTGGATACATTGGGTCCCAAACGGCAACAGATATATTAAGAAAACCAAAACAGAAACAGAAGGTTTGAGGAAGAGGTAAACTGTATACCCCTGTGCCATGCCTAAACATTAGAAGTAACAATCGCTTAATAGTTCGATTTAAGAGAATTAAATACTTTCTCCCAACAATTTTCGAAAAGCAACTCATTCAACTAAACTAATTTAATACTCACTCGACTAATTAAAATTAGCTTAGAAAATCGATAGCAATTGCGCAGATTGGTTAACTTTAAAATGAGCCATCACAGCAAACCCTAGTTCTTCGAATGGAGAAAGATTTTTGTTTACGAAGAAGCTCTCACATTATTCGCCCTACACTTACACTTTAGCAGCAATTTTTTAGACAACAATTCTTCATTTCAACAATTGTCATGCCGATCTTCGAAATAGCTAGATATAATTATTTGGTTTTAAATGTTTAAGTGCAAAGCATTTTCTGAAAATCTGCTGGAGAAATACGCGAATGAAAACAGACGATGGGAGTAAATACCTCCAACTTCCTTCATTACGTGCGTCTTTCTACGGTTAATGCATTCGAGGGACTGTAAAAGTACCAAGAGGGGTAAAGAAGGAAGAAATGAGACTACGTGCACTCCTTACGAAACGTAGCAGCCCGGGAGGTGAGTCACGGCAGAATCGCCGGAAAAGAAGGAAAATAAAACGCCTTCGGCATATGCGCCGAGCCACTTTGAATGCATTTCGAACGATATTTTACTCCGGAAATGTCCCGAGCCAACGTCGTACCCGCATTTGTGCGTCATTTTGGTATCTATAATTGGTAAATGCAGATTTTATTCGTTCATTTCCTGCAATGAACAAAAATATGCAAACATGTCTACTGAAACTAAATTATTTCAAGTTCATCAGCTGATACCAATTATTGAATAAGACCCTTCACGCTGAATCGTAACGATCCACTTTTAGAAAGATAAACGGAATAGTAACGGAATGAACTGACTTCATGGTCGAATTCGACTACATGGAGTTCACTGAAAATTACGGAAGAATTTGTATGCTCTTGTAAATTTAAATTTATGCTATTTTGACATTCGGGTAAATTAATAGTGATTCCATTCTGTTTTTATTTTAAGTTCTAAAAGGTAACTGACGGAACCTAAATAAATCCCTCCATATTGTTGAGTCAACTCAGTTTCATGAAGATAAGTGAGAAATATCGCCTTCCTTACTGTTTTACACCAAATCTCTTGAGCATAATCACATTTATTTAATATACTGAGCAAATTTCACAGAGAGAAATCTTTTTACAGAATGGCACCCACAGAAATATAATCCATTCAATTTTTATATCGCTAATAAGATGTGAATTTATATCTGAATCGTTCGTTCCACTAAACAAATATCCATCAAAGTGCAAATCATCCTCTTCATTCCTCTTTTAGTATGGTCAAAAATCAACGTCAAACATATAAAATAAAAGATTACGTCACTCATCGCAACCTCTCCAGAAAAAGTATTCAGATTAAATCGTTATGACGGAACAGGAGCGGCGAACGCTACCGCTAGTGTTCCATCGTGCCGTAAAAAGATCAGCTTCCCCTTCATCATCGTGGAGGGGCTAAGAGAAAGGGAGAACGTTGTTCAAATAAGCCGACACTAAGGAAAGGTCTTCCAGCAGTCATTCATCCGTAACAAAAAGGGAAAGGCAAAAACCCCATCTCTTTCAAAAACACACCAGCTCACCAAGTCACGACCAGCAACAGCCTTGTTCGTCCATTGACAAGCCTTCGTAAAAAAAAAAGATATACAAGGGCGAGTTTTTTAAGGGTTCGGAGAAGGAGAGCGATGGGAGCGCTACCACCTCCTTGGGTGGGCGCCAAATGAACTAAAAAGTGGCCGGCAGAAGGTAGCCGGATTGCCCGTGAGGTAGGAAATTACAACAAAAGAAGGAGAAATAAAGCGTGACGCCACGGACCACATGTCGGTCACGCAAACTATTGTGAAAAACGGTAGTTTGAGGAGAGAGGCGTGAGGGGATGGTACAAAAAGCCTTCAAGGTCCCGAGGGATGCCACGCTATCTGCCGTTAATTTCGGTCGCACCGGCTGATTAGTTAATTACACGGGAAGCCGCTTTGGGATCCCAACCCTTCTTCTCTATACATACAAGAATGGAAACAAAAAAGGAGTCTTCTTAATTTCGCCCTTGTTTTTGACGCCAGTGCAATCTTTCGTGAACTTTGATTCTATAAAAATTCTACAACGTGCATTAACTTACAATCCTTACTTTATTAAATTCCTCAACGGAGACTTCGCGAAGAAGAGCTAAATGTAGATTAATTCTTGCCTTTACGCACGTGCTCTAAGGCGAAACAAAGTAAAAGACAGAAAATGTCTACTTAATATCTTCTCACCCACTCCCGATTGTGCGCAAGATAAAATTACAGAAACACTACATTGCTTTCTCATCTGAACATACCTCAAACTACAGTACACAGTTCACATTAGAAAAATCGCAGTAATGAATTTGCAACTTGAATGCAGCTATTACTAACCCCACGAGTAGTGTAATCCAACAATTTCTGAAAATATAAAGGATAGAAGAAAACTGACAGTATGTAGCATAATTATTTCAAATTAAGGAACAGTATGCGAGGGCGGGTCAAGGAAATATTCAAGAAGTCAACGATAAGAAATTTCTTCTCTGATTATTTTTAAAAGTGTTTTTACTAGGTAATTAGAAAAAATATCAATTTCATTAGTATATTTTATTTATGAACAAATTTTCTTTGGATTGCCACATCGTAACTTCCGTTACAACGGGTAACACAAAGGAACAGAGTATGGGAGGATTATCCATGGAGAACAAAGTTTATTTCCAGCGAAGCACAGCAGCCCTTGTTGTTGAGATTTTCTGGGGAACCTAGCCTTGCTATTTTTGTCGCCTATTTCGAGTATTTCACAAGCAATGCTACATTAAGTAAAGAAACGTAACTCTGGAAAAAACATTTTCATTCTTGAACAAAGAGAAATACTATGTTATTTCCAGAAAAGAATTTTTCTCTTAGTTCATTATTTCTTTCCGTGAAGTCCGGCTAGCAATGATATATTACACCTTCATTCTTATAAGGACGAAAAGCGTGGACATGATATAAGCCAATGTAATTCAGAAATAAAATTAATTTATACCTAAATCTTTAAAAATATAGCAGTGAAGCAACGAAGAAACTATTGAATAAATCAATTCCATACCAGGAAAATTAGGTACTTTGCATGCTTAAAAATTAAAAATAAACTTAGAGTACCTTAAGTTTGGAATTTCAACTTTAAGCCTCCATTCCATGGGTTTTTATTGCAATGCAATTTATTTAAGCATAAAGTCCTTGAGGATTTCGTAATTAAACCGCTAAATCGTATCATACGAAATTACAACGAAAAAAATTAAACGAATGACTGCTTGGTCCAAATGTTGGGATAAGCTAAACCTTAGGATTAAACCAACGTACGAAAACGGTATCAAGCAGATCGCATATCCTTAATTTATTATGCGCAGTCACAGCCGCTCCTCGAGGCACTTTAGCGACAGTTACCCTGAAAATTAATGCGAGATCTTTTTTAACCTAAGTGCACACTGCAAAAATGGCCTTCAGTAAGTCCTTTGTGCAAGGTCTCGGGAAATTTTCAAACCTAATTTCCATGAGAGGTTTTCCATTCTCCCTCGCCACGCCTTCGGAATTTTGAATACTTTTTCGCAAAGCGAGAAACTTCCTGATAAAAAGGAGACTTGGAATTGCTTTTAAGATTTAAAATAAAAATTGTCCAGCCCTTACGTCTTCACGAAAACCAGTCACGCTCTTTTTTCAGCTAATCTTTTCCGCAAGTCCATCCCTCGAATCGCGAAAGCAAACTCGACGAATTCCTAACAAGAGAAGCAGCTGAAGATCTAAGTGTCTGTGCGGCGATTCATGCCATTAAGATTGGAAGGGTTTTAATGATAAAGAGCGGGATGTTTCACCTCGATTCAACGATGGCCAGTCACTCACTAAAAAGGGATGCCGTGGTATTTAAATGGGTTGCTTCTCTAAATAACAATTGATACGAAGGAAATATCTACTACAGACTCAATAATACTAAAATGTGATGAGAATACTTATGTAACCTAATCAGTTACCTTAATATTTAGACATACTTAATTGCTTCTATCAAAGTTTTTAACAGTCCTAACTTAAAGCAAGTGGCCTTCCAGCTTGAAAATAATTTTAAAGCTTTATCCAAACATAAAATTTCAAGATTCCCTCCTCATCATTAAGACGTTTAAAAAAAAGAAACTACGGTTTTCGAAAAATAGTTATAATAATCATAATATTGAGTAACATTAATAGTAATGGATAATAGCTTGAGACTAGAGGTCTCCTTTTCCATCTAACCCGCGATACTCATTATGATACATTTTCTTGAAACTTGTAATTACTCTTGTTCAGCAATACAAAGAACCATACAGTTTTAGCAACGAAAACATGACTGAAGAATAATTTCAATTTTATTCCACATCAAAATCGAGAAAGAAAGAGAGTAGAAAGGAAGAGTGAGAAAGTGATAGCGGCAGTTACATATTCTCTGAAATACTGTAGAATAGAGCTACCACTGATAGCTTAATTTCAACTGGAACTTGATCGTGTGTTTTCTGGGGAAATTTAAATTGTAATAATGGCACATCGAAAGTAATAAAAACTTTTAAAATAAACCATCATACCACTTGATGACACGTAACTAATCTATATCATTCACAACACATTCCGAAATGAAATATATTTTTCCACACAAAGATTTCAACAAAGAGATTTTACAGGAAAGAACAACCATCTAGTTAAGAAATTTCAAATTAGTGGTTACAGAAAAAATATTTTCACGTACCGCGGAAAAAATAATCTGAGCGAGTTTTCTCCTTCCTTCCTCGTTCACGATGACTCGCTACAAAAGAATCCGGGAAGGAAATGCAATTTTCGAAATGCTAAGTGTAAACGAATGAGCTAAAATCCTAACAGTCGCATTAAACTTCGTTACATCTAACAAATATTGCTTCACCTGATCACCAATACTGCAATGAAAGAACGAAACTAAAATTAAATAAAAAATCGTTGACGTGAAAAAGACAAAGCAACACACCTTAAATTGCTTTCTCTTGGCTGGAAAGCAACGATTTTCATTGCAAAACATCCGTTTTTACTATCGCGTACTAATGATAGACTACGATTTAAAATTATCCCTTGAAACTTTTATTTTCGAATAACAATCTTTCGAAGATATCGGAGAATCCAACAACACATATGCGTACATTCCTTTTATTAACCTATTTATTCAAATAAAACGAGGAGAAAGCGGCATATATCTCGAAATGATGTATCGCACAACTGACCACGCGCGCATCAATCAAAATTTTCGGCCAAAGCCAAAAATGATTAGCAAGGCAAATAAACCAGCGCTTTCAACGAAAAAATCGCTTTGATTAATTGCAATTTTCATGGTTTCAACGCTCAGGCGTGATTTTTATGGGCAGCGTTCCGCAGTTCGAAAAGATCGCTCCGATCACCGCGAAAACCCATAGCCGAAGCAACGAATAATGGCGGACGTCAAAGCCCGCCGAATTGTATGTTTGAACTCGTGATTCGAGATAAAAAAAAAAGAAATCGCGGAGAAACATTATAATTCAAATAAAACCGTCCCCGAAATCGGGGATTAATTTATTTCGTGCTCATGCAACGGTTCCAAAAAATGGTTGATCGGCCAAGTGCGATTTTTAACACACTCCTGTATCGAACGGCGGAGATCATTTATTGGATTTCATCAGCATATAATTCTTTGCGCCTCAGGGATTTGCCGAAGCGAAACATGTTCTGTAACGATAATGTACATTTCGGGTTCCGTTCCCTTTTAAATTTTAACTAGTTCTTTTCTTTTCAACTTTCTGTAATAGTTACCAATCGTTGGTTCCTTACGAGATCCAATAATGTATGCAGACTTTCTATTCACTACTCGAAATGTTATACCTCTCGAAGGAAGTATACATTTATTTTATATCCATTTACATATGAGAAAAGTCTTCGAAGTTACATATAAGATAGTTTGCATTTTGTTGAATCAAAGATACATTTTGACGCTTGAGCTAAGTAAAGACAGTTATATTATGAAGAAAATTTCAAAGAAAAATCTAAAATAATCTTCTTAACTCTAATATATTTATTTTACATTAATCTAATATGGGAAAGGAGCAAATTATATTTTAAAGTATTTATTTTCGTAAAAATTGTAATATTTTACGGAAATGGGGTGATCAACTAGTGAGAATTTTCTGCTCTCTTTCGTGAGGAATTACGTTGCACTTTGACACTCATGATGCAGAACGACACCATACTACTTATTCGGAATGTCAACTAATTTAAAATTCGTTTTATCATCTGTGCTCACGATGAACAACAGCTGCTATTTTCACTTACGAATTACGCCTACGCTTCCCTCCATGACGTTAATTTGATTTCGGAGGAAGTTCCCCCGACGTTATCCATATTTTACGAGATGGACACCTTACATGCGATAAATGTCTAGAAGAGCATGCTAGTCCACTAATACCTGAAGTATTTCAATATATGTGCCTGATACAGATAGGGTTGCTTCTGGAAAAACAGGACCTACCAATCATGACTTCGTAAAAATACGGAATTACCGGGGATTCTAGAGAGCGCGAAAATTAATGAAGAAAAGTTCTGGTGCCACGAGAGAGGAGAATGGTCGCGCGCTGGTAGCAGTCTCGTGGGGAATTCCCCTTCTGAAAGATTGATGACTTTTTGCAGGAGCGCCAGTTCCCCTTCGTGCACGGACACGGCAGTGGAAGGAGTGGAGGTGCTTCCGAGTGGAAGAGCGTAGGGGAGCCGAGGAGGACGGCGGAGGTACAGACGACCGTGTTACGAGAGCGAGTTAATTTTTTATTACGTAACGCGATAACAGTTCCGAAGATATGCAGCTCTTCACTCACTCTTGCTATTCAGGCTCGCTTCCGCCCGGAGCAAGAAATGTCTTGCCATTTTCCGCACGGGTATCCCCTTAATAAAGACGCAAGCATTCCGCCCTCTATGAATGGAATTCGAAGCGGAGAGGCGTTCTTTCATCTGATGGGAGATGCTGAGCGGAATAGTAAATAATAACAGAATTTCCGGGAGATGAGGAGAAAAAAGGCTGTACTTCGGATAGTCAAAAAAATTATACGCAAATGTTTGTAGTATTTTGTTGATGGCATTGACGACATCTTACATTCCAAGGCAGCATTTATTAGGTAACACAATTAGTGTTTAAACAAACGGGAACGATAGGTTTGATTTCGCCCAAAATAAGCACAATATTTTCTGATTTAGAATTACTCGCGGAATTAACTATTGTGCATAAATATGAAAAATATGAAACTTAACCGGACACTTAAATATTTTGTAGAGTATTTTGGAAGCCTCGAAACGTCCATAGAATGTGGGTTATTGCAAATTAGGGTTACTGACAATCTCTACGAAATCATTTTATGCAGAGCTTCCAGTGTTTAATAAAATTTTCATTAAGAAACAACTTTATGAACGACCTTCGTCTGTGAAGTAACATCTTGCCATAACTGTTGAAAGAATGAGCACCAATGGAACGGAATAGATAAAAATATTTCAACCTAGAGATGGCCACTGTTCTGTGAAAATTAATTATTCCACTATAATCTTGATTATGACTTTTCCGAGGGAAGATTTTCTTATCTATGACATGAAAAAAGCTATTGTTATGTACACTTAATTTCCAAGTTATCGTCAAGTATCTTCCATGAATCATGTTAGGACTCATTTCTTGGGTCCCCTTCAGTTACGGGTTTTTCGGGGCTGTGGGGGTGTCCAGATCACACCAGATGGGTCGGTTTGACAGAACAGCTGATTTGATAACAAGGGTTTATGAATCAGCCGTAGAATTTAAACAGAGAGAATACAGCTTTCGCGATTCGACATTTATGCCATCCACTCTTCAAATTTCCAACTTAACCAACCAACTTAAATTTACAAATTAACTACGACTGTAGTTATGCCGAAAATACTGACGATGAAGATCTGTATAAATTGCGCGACAATATTCCATGCGACGCATAAAAAATCTGATGAGGACTTATGCGAGAACCCCTGCCTGCATATGAAACGCATCGCAGAAAATTTGCATCGAAATTCACGCAAAAAGCATGCGACGATACATCGACGCATTGGAGGTGAAATGTTGTCCCAACGTGAGGAGAATAATAGGATTAGAGGGGGAAGAAAATGAGAAGGGAACGTTGGTCCCCACAGCTACTTTCCTTGAGTATGTACACGGGGATGATATAAAAAAGGGGAGCGGAGGCGAAGAAGCAGTAAATGAAGCATGGCTTCGCCAATGAAGTGGCGGTTTGGATGACTAAGTTGTGCGACGTGAACGAGATAGCGAATGGGTAAGATACTACCGCGAGCAAAAAAGAGACTGATCATTATGGATCTACATTGGAGGCAACGACGAACATCTACAATGCATCCTGAACGATTTGTATGCTTTACATTTCGCGTGTAATGTTCATTGCGGCCTGATAGTTTACTCTCCTGAACGGAACTGACACTAAATTACTAGAAGGTATTCCTAACAGGGAGAGATGCGCCTGTCTGAAGTTTTTCTTGCCTTTTGCCTCTCTCGACAGATGCACAAAATTACCATGATATAAAATTAGGATGGTTATGAAACAAGTAAATAGGAATCATAGATCGAATTAAGAAAGAAAAAACACGCAAAAAAACTAAAATACATTCAAACGAATATTTTGGATTTAAATTTCGGGGAACTAAGCAGTTCTTTACACCAAGAGGGTTTATCGAATTAATCACAAAGAAATTAATAAAACTTTGTTGTGTCCACATGTATAATTTTTATAATCACTACCGGTTTCCTGTTATTACCTGATGATGTTACACACTAATAGAACCAGTAATGATAATAAAACTTACATTTGCGCACTCAGAAACTTTTATTTATTTCTTTGTAATTAGAAGATAGTTTCCAAGTAACATCGCAAGACATCGAGTTCGTCGAATTACCTATGCATGTAAAACAATGAGTGATTTCGCAAAATTAATGGACAACATAGAATTGTACAGGATATTGGACTACAGAGGTAGGTGCGATCAACAAGAAGTGTATGATTTGTAAATGTTGCATTTTTCTATTGCAGGCAGGAGGTGGCATTCAAAAGCGTGGTAACTTGTTTCCCGCTATCTGCTTATAATAACCTTGATGCATATAAGTCCAAATTTAAATTTTAAGTTCTTCCTCCATTAAAGCCACAAATGCGAGGGAACTGAAATCTACTCAGCTGGATAAATTACAAATTTCCGAGGCTAAAGAATAGAAACGCAAATAAACTTCCTGAGGTGTTAATTTTTGCCGACGCTGCGCTAAGAAAAAATATGACCCCAATAAACACCGAATTACGAATTCTATTCTTTTTTTATCCCCAAATGCTCAAATGAAAACTGGAGAGCGTTGCCGAATCCCAGAACTTCCAGAGCCGATTTACGAGCAAACCAAAAGGAAACGTTTCCTTTGTCGGGAAAATAAAACATCGCCTCGTTAAAATTTAAGGGCTCGATTTTCGTGCACTCGCCATATTCCAAAGAGGAATCATATCCCAAGGCGAGAAACAAATGTGTTTTTTCCGCCAGAGTTTACGAAATCGAACCTGAAGCAATGTTCAAAGAGTGGGTAATGAGTCAACGGTTAGTGAAACACGCTTGGGCTGGAGTGCACTCAAAGGGAAATATTTAAAGGAAAAAAGAGGAACGTACGCAAGGCCGAAGTGGATTTAAGCATCGCAAGGCGTTCTCGTGGTGCAACAATCAGCTCTGCCAATGGGGGAAGGTATCGATTTCCGCTCAATCAAACACAAGCCGCTGAGCAGAGCGCCAAACGGTTATAGACAAGCGCGAAAGATGAGAGGGAGAATACGAATGAGAAGGGGGAGGATGACGGAATGAGATGAGGGAATGGAAAAGAGCTGAAGAAAGGTAGGTAGAATGCAGTATTTATATCTTTGCTACAGCGAGGTAAAGACTAACTAGTGCAATGCATTTTCCTAGCACAGAGGTAAGGAAATTTTTTTTATCGAAAGACCGCATGTATGTACCATTCGACCTCATAGGACACCATTAGGCCGCACAGCAGACAAACAGGCCGCACATAGATCTCCCTTTTTATACCGTCCTGATACTCCGAGAAAAATCAGGGAAATAGATTCAAGAACAAGTTGCTTCAAGAATTCGTTTCTACGCTACGAAAAGTAACCGATTAGGGAAGTAGAGTTATAGTACATGCAACCCTTGCCATACGTCGAAATGCGGCCCGCGGAGTAGATGTATCAATCAGACCGCATTTTTGTGGCGTATTGCCCTGTATTTAAATAGTTATATATCGAAACTACGTGAAGGATGATGAATTGGAAAGCTAAATCTTAGATAAATACTTAGGATGAGGGATAACTTTGCACATATTGAAGTGTGGCTTAAAAACCCAATGGTGATCAGAAGTGACAGATATCGACATGACTGAGACACAGATCTCCCACTTTCCGAGCAGGTATTCTTACTACTAAGCTACGTAACATGCCCACCCAGTCAATGCCAATTTGTTAACGGGATGCCTTTTGAGCACGGCAAGTGGGCCCCACATAGTGTTAAGGAGGTCTCCCCAAAGGAATAACATGGAGAATAAGGATAAGTTCACTCTGTACCTATTGACTTATGAAACCCACGGATAAGAAGAAGAGAAAAATAGCGGAAGAACTTAGTTCGAGCCCCAGCCATGTTGATATTTTTTATTTTTCTCTTTGTCAATCCTTGGATTTTTAATTCCATTTTCAGTTTACAAAAAAAGAAAGGCTAGGAAAAAAAACTATTTAACAGCGTGAGTTTGTTTTAAGAGGCGAAAAAAAGGCCGCTATGAACGCACAAAATATCTACATGTATCCTATAGACCGTAGGTTAATCACCTCTTTTATTACATAACCAAGCATACTTATTTTGAAAAAAAAGCAATAAAAATTCAGAAAAACGCCCAAAATTACTAATTTCAGAAAGTCTCCATGAAATGCGAGTGTAAACGCTCAAAATAAAGGTTTTCGTTGGAAATTAGAATATGGGATGTGGTGGAATAACAGGAAAAAATAGGCAATTCACCATTGAAGATGATTTCAAAATTTAGAATCTGAGAGAAAACAAGATATCTTCAACACAGGTACAAAAATTATCTTTCATTTGAAAAGTCGTTAAAATGTAAGGCGCGTAAAACCGATTGATGCCTGACGACCTCTGCCTCTGGATGAGTACCTCATGAAAAGCCGCAGCTTGAGTTAGTACCGAAGACGTAGATGCTTCAATATTCAAGCCAAACGTCTACAGAAAAGGGGTAAGCAACTCTTCGCTCTCATCTGAACCCATTTTAATGAAATAGCCGCACTTCTATAGACAGTTCTGGGTTAAGAGTTGAATGGAAATCACAGTATTTCTTTTCAAACTGAACTCTTAATACTTAGAGCAGTTGACCGCTATGTAGGAATTTCAGCCCTTTTTTAGAGAGTTGGTTAATTTAAAACTTCCGTTAATTACAGCCTAAATAATTACACAACAGTTTTACGGTGGGTTCGCAATACGATAAAATCGCTTTACGATATTCATACGTTAGATTACGCTTCACATTACGATTCCTGACTCGAGTTTCGATATCTTACTGATATTGAGTTCCTTTGCGACTGATACTCCGCCTAAGACACGACCCAAATAAATTACTAATGTTGTTATATATTACTCAATTTAAGTAGCGAAATCCCTAAATGTCTTTTAAACCTATCAAAACTATTTTCAAGCAAATAGTATGGCTTGGAATTGCCGGAATTACCGGCAATCAGAGTGTTATTGGACCACCACAAAGTACAACGGATTAGTATACGATAGTGAAGCCAGGAGCCAGTATATAAACAAACTAACTAAATATAACCTGCTATCCCACTGACGAGGAAACACATTTCCTCCGAGATCATTTTTGTACTCTATATTTACATATGACACAATATTTAAGTATGATACATTTATCAATAGATTCTGGCAAGACTTTGTGGTAGGAAGCCATAACGAACTGAGAAAATGAAAATAGAACATTTACCCGTACCACATAACATGTGGTGTTATGTTATGTGGTACGGGTAAATGTTCTATTTTCATTTTCTCAGTTCGTTATGATACATTTTGTATGTTTTTAGAGGTTTGCATGTTTTTACTATGCCAAATGCTGAGGGTTTATCGTGGGGTCATAATTTCTTAAGGCGAATGGAACTCAGACTTATATTTATAGTCAGAATTTACATACTTCGTTGTAACTAGTAATTAGGGCGCCACTTAACAGCTAGATAACTTGCGAAGTAATTACATTACAATATAATTTTTAAATTTTTGCTCGGGAGTGCTACGAAGAAACGTAAAAATAATAAGCGGACCGATATCATATTTCTAACTCTCAGATGTGCCTCGAAACAGCAAATCTTGTTTCATCTGATCCATTTTGTACAGTACTGTCTATTCTAATTCTCAGTTTCAACTATTTGCATCAGAATTTTTAAATGAGAAATTAACATGATTAAGGAATTTGTCAGGCGAACCTTTCACTCATGGCAAACGTCTCTCTCCTTTGACAATTTAGGTTTTGAAAAGAAAACACCTTGGAATTTCCGTTAATGAGCCAGATCATTTAGGTGCGTATAGGAGGAGTCGAGAAAGAGTGACAATAAACAAAGAAGACAAGCAAAATGACGCAACCAAATGCAAAGGGAAGCGAGGGAAAGTAAGAATGTTCCGCGAAGGCCGGCTGAGATCGCTAGGGAAGAGCAGAGGTTGCTTCTGGAGTCTTCTGATCTTTCTTTCTGTCCACACACCGTTCTCAATCACCGCAAAACTAATCAGATGTTCAGAGAAAACATGCGGCGATGGAGATAAAGTTATTCATGGAATTTCTAAAAATAAGTATTTACGGCGAAGCGAGAGATGACGCAAGGAGCTTACGATGACGAGTTCCCGGTGTGTTGTGATAATGAGGAGAAAGTACAGTATATACAACACATCGGCTCAACGCAGCTAAACGCTGTGAGCTAAGGTAAATTACTGATATCCCTCGTCAACTCGTAGAGTTAATTCTGCGTAGGCAAACTCCTTGGACGAATCCTAAAACACCTTTATTATACAACGGCATGTAGTTGAATTCCATGAACTGGCGCGGTTTTTATTCCTCTCAATTAGAGGAAATAAAATCAAATAATGTGGATAGAAAAGAATGACTTACTCTACGATAATATTCACTAATGATAAAGTGATTTGATTGCCAATAATATTTTTTCGTGGTATCCTTGTTAATCATTGATCTCAAGAGTTTTGAGAGAGTTCGTTCTTAATTATTGATCTTAAGAATTTATGAGACTAAACAATTCCTGATTTCAACTCAAGCTTTGACCTCTTTTCTACGAGTAATGATGAAAGACTTTTTCCTGATGCCTCCATACTCTGAAATGGAAAGGGGCAGATTTTAGCGTTTAAGCTTATCACAGCAATCCGTCCGAAGATGGAGAAATCTAAGGCAGAAAGAGTAAAAAGTAATAAATATTAGATTACTTAAGATTTGAGCTACTTTTTTAGGCATATACAGTGACATTAACCGAAAAACTACGTAGACAAAACGGCATCGAAGGCCGTGAAAGGTCTCGGTACCGCTTTAAAGGGTCGAATTCTCAATAAAACGATCGCAAGGTCAGCTCCCACGCTCAAAATGAAAGTTCACACATTTTTCATTTTACACTTATCTCAACATTTCAACCTAAACACCAATAATCATAGCTGCGGTCACTCTAGCAAGGTTTTATGTTCAAATCTGATTAAAATTAAATCCGAAATAATAACTGGAGAACTCCTTAAATTAAATTTGTATATTTATTTTCAAGTATGTATATTTATTTTCAAGTGTAAATTTAGAAGTATCAAACTTTAAAAACTGAACAATCAAGACGAGTGCTCACACCTAAAACAAGCCTTCATCGCTATATAAAGTTAAGTTATGAGCTTGTAGACAGATGAATAGTCACCTCCCCGAATACTTCTGGTAATTATAATGAAATGGCTACCCGTACGTCTACTCTAATCGACGCAGCGTTTCCTGCTAACAGCAGTATATTGCCAGTTAAAAATTGGCCTCTTAAGCGATGTGGGAGTGAACGTTATGCATTCAGTTCTCCAAAGCAGTACTTCACAACCGATGTGCCGCGCCTCACTATTAGTAAGCCGTATGTAGGCTCTAAATGTGCCGAGTAATATTAAATTGTAATATGTTCAAATTTCGAATGCGTCACACGCTTAATTTTGCTAGATATTTTTAAGATTAATAGGAATTGAAAATGACTATACCTTAAAATTTTACGTATTTACCGTTTATAAAACATAAGACCTATGCGTCTTCATAACGGACCGTCATCAATAAAACAATTTAACAAAACAGTGAACATGTCAATAAAAGAAAAACAAGTGAAATGTAAAGAAGTAGACAAATTAGTAAAAGCGTCAATTTAAAATAAATACGAAAATTAACCACAAGTGACACGAGAAAAACTAGAAAACACTATTACAAAAAGACGGTATGCCGGAGATGTATGACAGATTTATTTAGAGGATTCTTCTTCGATTCGAAATTTGACTTACAGTAATAAATGTGTAATTTAGTGAGCCACGACGTTCGAATGAATACGTAAGTGTGCCGAGGAAGGCATTTGCGAATCGCTGCTCCTAATGGACACTGCGTCTACTTTTCCGATCAATAATTTTCAAAGGAAATTAAGGGCTCGTTCCAGGCCTAAAAATTCTCCCTAGTTAGCTAGAGCGAACTCTCTTTTCTCGAAGTGAGGAATTTCTATCCAACAATTTGTTTCATAAGAATCTTCCATGGCAAATGCTACAACTCAAACGAGGTCGAACTTTTTTGCAAATATGCCCACAGACTGGAACCCAAATGGAATTCACTGATTCTCCAAAAAGTTCTCCTTTTGCGAAGCGATAAATTCAAACCTAACCAAGGTCAAAATAGAAGGTTGAATTCATTCACAGCGGAATCGATATCACGAATTCGGAAAAAAAGGAGCAACGCCATTAAAACGGTAACGATCCCGGGAAAATTCGTACAGGCGCGGATTTTCGCGTGCTACGGAGAGGAACCTCGCAGAGGCAGGAGGAGATCGCAATCGAATGCGAAGAGTGATTATCGGAAGTGCGTGAGAGTCGACGCTAAGCGAGAAGTCACTAGAGAGCGATGAGGGCTCACCTCTTGCAGCGAACGGCGATAAAGGGAGAATGTTAGCATCGCGGGAGGAGGAAAATACGACTTCCGCCGCCCCGACTCTCCTTCCGCCCTGGGGCTGTGTATTTCATGCGCCTCGCACCAACCTCCTACATCTCAGCCATAAACAAAACGCCGACTCGCGCTCCACGAGAACCGGTTCCAAATAAACTTCCTAACGCGGTTCCAATTATTGCGTCCTGCAACGGGATTTTTCCGAGTTTACGAGGAGGCCTCTTCCAAGTTCGACGACGTTCGTTGGAACCGGTCCGAATGAAAAAAGAATCTCCACGTCATTATTTCTGTACGACGGGGTTTCACTTTTCAACGCATTACTCTGAAGAAAATCCGTTTTCATACGTCTCTGGAAGTGGCATATGTTAAAACGTTCTATTTTGGAACAAAGAGTAGAAAGAAGTCATTTAGTGTGCAACGTCGGCGAAAATTCATCCGAGAATAGATTGTTCCGCCGTATTAAATTTTCAAGGAAGATATTCACGCTGCCGGCAGGTTTTTCTGGAATATAAATATCCCCTAGAGTCTAACATCGACGATCTCTAATTTTACTCACTGAAGTGAACACGATTTTAAGAGAGGCCACTCTGCAAATATTTTCTCTCCTAACTCTGAACTGACTGCTTATCATCAACTACAGAATTAGCCGAAAGCTGATGAGAATTAAAGGCGATTAAAGGAATCTTTACGGGTACACTTGAAACCAATACACTAGGTTGGAGAAAATTCATATATTTTCGGAAATGAAATCGCCCAGAATGAGGTCTTCGCGAGACTATCTAGGTAACTGAAGGGAAAAAAAACTTTAACATGGCAAAGAGATGGTAATTAGGTTGTTTTTCCAAAGAAGAGAAACAACAAGGCAGCAAAGCTCATTAGTCAATGCGGGAAAGAAGGGAAAACAAGGGCTTTTTTGTTTGCACAGGCTATCTGGAATAAGCCTCCGCATCGTAACTTCGGAAAGGGAGGGACGCGAAAAAAGAAAGGAGATGTTTATGGACAGCGAAGGGTTACGTCATGGCCAGTGCATGTCGGAGGGGGCGGAATGAATGGGTTAAAGGGGAAAATGAAAGAAGAGAGGAAAATTACTCGATGAGGAAGTGGAAAAAATGTGAACGTCACTGACATAGTTCTGCCGTCACATGCGTTATCCGGCTATCTCTGGGCCATTTCCTGTAGCGTTAACAATTAATCCGAGTGTTAATGTCTGACAGCGCAGAGAGAAGAAAGAAGCTAAGAAATAACAAAATTTCACGATGAAACCCTAAGGATCGACCGAAATTGAATATGAAAGGAGCAGATTAAAATTATAAGTTCGTATCAACTGAGTTGTTCTGCAATTCATCATATAAAGACATACATCATTGAGGTATTAAAAAATAACTTTGGAGAATTTGTTTTAAATGAAGAAAGGTCCATAAACCGGTGAAAAGAAACCGGAGAAGATTCATACATCGGTTAAAAATGTTATTATGGAAAATTTTTACATAGGTGACATATTATTTATAAAATGAAATTAAAATTACGCTCGAGTTTGCTTTGCAAAAATGACGACGAGACGTAACTCTATCATTTATCAAAATACTGATAATCATGTATTTTCCTGTTTACATGCTAATTATGAAAAAATCTAAGTATATAATACCAAGTCATGGGCAGCGTGGCTTATATCACAAAATCGTCAACATGAAAAAGGATATAATAGATTCGGAGGCAAAGCATTGATATCACAACGGAGCAAAACGATAGTAATTCTTAAAAATTATTTTCTTTCAACGTTCAACACATAAAAACCTTATGAGGCTGGGCTTACTAAGAGAAAAAATTAAAATAAATCTCTATTTGAATGTACTACGCAGCAGCGGCAGCAAAAACAACAAATACAGATCCAACAAGAAGATAAGCTAAATCACTCCGTCATAGGTACAAGCAACCTTTGTCCGTTCGACGTATTGACATTTATTAAAGAGAAAAAGCATGCGTTACTGACAAGTAGTAACAAGTATTACTGGCATTTAGTTAAGAGAAAAATCATGCGTTAGTCCTCTACACATTCAGGTAAATTGCGGCGTATTTTAAGGATAATATAGACTCGTTCCCAAAACGCTAATTTTTAGAGCCAACGTTACCTCTCACCAGCAACCCCTATCATTGAGAAAATTGCACACAAAACAACACAAAAATCAATTCCAACAAATAAGAGAAAGTTTCGGGAATTATTCATAAGCCAAATTTTTCGACGGAGTAAAATCACAGCCTAAGATAACGCGGTTGCGCCATCCTCGGGGCATGATTAATGCTTTCATCTCCCAGCCAAATTTCACCTCTGATATCGCTGCATGAATGCAGCAAGAAAAGAGTAATCTTGGGACGTCAAATAAATTAATCTCGTTACAGCGGCCGGTCATACATCAAAATTTCGTTCGACCTGAGCGCAGATTCGACGTGCGATTAAGTATCCGACTCGACCCGCAGGGTGCAGAGACTGAAAATAAAAGAACGGCGATAAAGAAATATGAATCATAATCGCGGCGGAATAAAACAGCGGAAGGCCTAAGGTCGAAGTCGTCAAGAGATCCGTGCCTCTATCAGAGACGCATGTGGAACACATACACTCAATCTAGACGAAGGGGGTGAGTGGAAGGAGATATCTGGAGCGAGGAAGATGTAAGGAGGCTGCGGCGTGTGGAGGGAACGGGAGAAGAGGAGAGGTTAACACTGTCACTGGTGAGTCATTCCGGTCCCTTTACCTCCTCTTCCACTTGCTTCATATGAATGAACATCATCCATAAACGTCAGAGCGGGCGAGACCACGGCTCTTTCTGAAATATGGCGCCGGCGTCTCGCTCCGCGAACTGCAGATGAAAAAAATTGCCGTGCGCAGCTCGCGATTTCGTGCATACGAAAATTTTCCGAGAAAACATCGTCGAAAAAAGAAGATCTACAATGCAGTCGTCTGAATTGAATAATTAGGACTATAAAGAGCGCAGTAGAGTCGAAACAGAAATTCATAAAAATTTATTTGCATCGAGAAAAGTTCAAAGAAATTTCCATTAAGCCTTCACAAGAAGTAAGCAATATCAGTTTCCGAGAAAGTTTCATGTTGAATTTTCCCGGAACTTGAGAATAAGCTATTAAGAAACTGAAGTACTTCAGCGAAATGGATATAAGCGTTATCAAAGGGAAGGTATATGCATCCATAATAATCAATTTATAAGGAAAAGCAAGTCAAATTTTAAGTATGTTAACTTTGAAGATGATCCACTTCTTGAAATTTAATGCTATTGAATACAATACTTACGAATATTTGAGCCAATATTCTAGAGAGGGTAAACATAAGGCAGGTATATGAAGGCAGGTATTTCAGGTACAAGGCAAGTATTTTCCCTTAGCAAGGTTAATTTATTATAGCAATTGTGAGACCAGTAGAATAAAGCACAACAGAAAAAATAAAGACCTTTCAAAGCTTATAAAACCCTAATCCGTTAAATATTAGTTACTTAACGGTAGATTTGATGAATTTATATTCATTGTCACTTGAAAATGCTTACAGAATATATCCGCGTAAAAAAAGTAAAGAATCTCAATCAGCTTCCACTCGATTCGCTCATGTCCAACTGTTCCTTTTCCTTTTGTATAAGAGCCCAACAACGGTGGAAAACAAAACTGAGTAAAACCAAGTTGGGTAGCATAAAACTAACTCGGAAGTTTCAAATTGCTATTGGGGGAAAGTATATCTTCTCAAATAAAAACGCGAACGGTCACGCAGGCTTTTTACGTAAAGACTTCATTGAAGGATACGGTCGGTCATCAGTACGATAAACCGTTAATGTGCATGTCCAAAGCAGGCTCGCTCGTTTAGCAAGAATCAGCACCCTCTCTGAGTAGAATCGAAAGCTCTAGCGACGCTATCGAGGAATGTAACGAGTGATTTACGATTCTATCGGCAAGTCAAGAGCTACAACTCTAAAGGGAGGCTGGATCCCTCGTTGAACAAGGTCCCCTCTCGACATGCAGACACTGAACAACGCGTTCCCAATAAATTCTACTAATACTCTGGGCTCTCGAATTGTAAAGAAATAATAGATTTATACGCCTAAGGAATTTAAATACTTAAAGTCCGATGGATATTATCAAGCTAAAAATTTTCCTTTAGTCGATTCCAAGAGACATGCCTCCTATCGAGACGGTTTGAATTCAATGATAAGCTTTATCAATGCAAGGAACACGTTTATAGGTCAGCTATTTTAGGTGATGATACACATTAGTGATATACTGACGTGCCATTGCGAACGAGTTAGAGAAGCACGAATAAGGAATAATGAAGGCATTTATACAACACAAAGGCTTCCATCGACAAAACTCAGGTTTTTGCTACGTTATGCATACAAATTTCGCTCTAAATAATAAATAATTCCTGGTAGAAACTTCTCATATAAACGTCTATCATTTTGTTATAAAATTATCGAAAGAGCAAGAGCTGGAAATATGAGAAATTTCTACCTAAAAGATCAAGAAACAGTTGAGAAATTTTAATATATTTAATCCTTGCATATTAGCTATGAATCCTAGTCCACCATTTTTCTGTAAACAAATCGAAAGATCGAGGACTGAAGGGAGGTATAGTTTCTTAGAAGCCCTGATTAAAAGAGCTGGGGACAGTTGAAATAATTAACATATTTCATCTCTCTATCTTATTCCTGAATACCAACACAAAGTTGAAAAAAATATTTTCATTTATGTTCAAATCTAAATATTTAAGAGAGATTTGGGCCATATTAGTTGGTCGCACAACTAGATATTTTATTTTACGCACATTAAACTGGGTACATTCTGGTTATTACCAATAGAATGTAAATCTTATAACTGATCTACATACAAAATTCAATAATCGGAGTACTCCGATTATTAAATTTTAACTTTACCGTCAGTGGTCTGTCTACTTCTGATCTAAATACAAATAAATTATGTGACTCGGAAGATAAAGCTTGTAGGTAAATTAGTTTTATAGATCTCTCAAATTGCACCTTTTTTCTACAGGATCGATATTCTTCAAATTATATGTTGTTTTTATTTCATACATCTTGAGAACATACGACAAATACAGCTTGATGTTTGGTGAAAAATTAAAAATTATTACCCGTGGTTGAATTTTGCAAGATTGAATAAGTTAGCCAAATTATTTAGACGTCCAACAAATCTATCACAAGATAAATAGAAAGTTAACACTGATACAAAGTAAGCCCATATAATTTAAACTTTAGTTTAAAAATTTGTCTCCTTCCATCAAAGTGAACGATCCCATATATTTATCTTTTCTCGTGCGATCCAAAAGGAATTTCGTAATTTTCTCCACTGAGATCTCTCCACCCAGAGAGACAAGCTATTTTCAGATGTCATCGCAGACATCTCTCGAATAATAAAAACCTCCGCTAGAAAGAGAGGACCAATGAGTAAGGGACGAGCTGACGGACCAACGCCACAAAGGGACAAACTCTTTCATTCATTCGCTCCGAACCGAACCCGCCACGGCCAACTCCATCGCTCCTACTACAGGGCTTTTTTGTTCCTCTCTTAAAGAGTGTATTCATATTTTTTTCCTCTACCCTTCCATTCCCCAACCTCGACGTCACTGCACATCATTCCTGACCATTCCTCTCCCGCCTCCTTCTCCGGAACCAATTTTCCGACGGGATTCCGTTTCGTCTACTTCACACCAAAAGTGGCGACGGGGCGAAGGAAGGGATGAATTTTGGTGGGCAAAGAATGGCGAGGGGGAGAAGCTCTTAGCCGGAAACTTCTGCTGGCCCCAGACTGTCTATTTCTAGCGTTGCAACGGAAGCCTGGGAGGAGGGGAGTGCGTGGGTGTTTTTAAGAAGGGGCAATTGGGGATGGGAGAGGGGAAAAGGATGTATGGATCTAGGGAAGACGTGAGATGCACAGGAAGATGGATAAGGAGAATATACTTGTCGTATCTAGGACACCATATGATGCTCTTCCATGGGATAGGGCACCGTGCCGTGCGAGAGAATACGGATGCCATAACAAGAGCACTTTCGAAGGATTGATCGCTCGAAATCGATTCTCATATTCTGGTCTGGTCGATGGTGGAATATTCTTTTTCGTTCCTCCAAGTTCCATTGCCTGGGAGTAAAGCCAGTCTCATACGGTTTCATTGAACCATCTGAACGCGATTTTGCTTTTCTGGATCATAGAGTGACAACTCAGAATAGAACCATAAAAAATTGCCAGGCGAGGAACACAAATATGTGTGAGAGCTAAAATATTTTCCTAGCTAATACTTTTGAAGCAGAGCTGCCTAACCACAATTTTGACAATCCGTTTTGATTCAACAAAAATAAGTCAGAAATCCGCTAAAATTATCGTTAAATAAATCAAAACACCCGTCAAAGGAAAAATATCGGCAAAATTGACTTCCAACATAAAGTTTATTAAAATCATAAACATTAAAATTATAAAAAAATATCAAAAATTACGTTTCATTAGTTTCCTTATTTTATTCAGAAATATTAATTGGCTTGCATCAATGGTTCTAAAATATAAAAAGGTAATGCGAAATAAACTAAAAATGATATAAACAAAATTTATAATCTATCACAGTCTTGACGCTTGATAGATATTCTTGTAACCTTGTTATTTATAGTGTTTATTTCTCCCAACCAAATTTTCCGCGAAGCTTCCCGCAACTCGATAAATGGCGCTTTTCCCCTCTAAGAGAAAGAAAATGCCACCAACTCTATGAGAGATAAAACCAACTTGGCATCATTGCTTAGTTAAAATTCGATGAAAACTTGGAATTTCAATGCGTCACAGCGACTTAAGTTAGAGATAGTTAGACACTTATGTACTCCTATGATCGAGAAATAGATCATTAAAGAATGATTTGCTAATATACACTATCAGTTATCAATGACGGTATCTGATGATGCCATAATAAATGCGCTAACGACCGCATAAGTGGTATAAGACACTAGAAGTGAAACCGCATGGGTTGGATGGGAGTCGTGACTGCTGGTCAATAGAATCCCTACATCGTGTCCTGTCTTTTCTCATCGCCGATCATACGATGTAGAAGCCCTTTCTATTTGGGGAGTTTTCACAGAACTCCACTTACCTGACGTCATGTATGACGCCTAGAGCAGAGGGCTCGATGCGGCTGTGCCACTGGTATTAGACAGAAAAAGGTCGTATCAAATTATCAAGGAGGTTTCAAACAGAGAATCATTTACCTCGGATGAGAGGGATGGCAAGCGTACCAAACATCTTACGGAAGAGGTGATTTATCATTATTCAACTCCACCAACCTAATCTTAATTTAAGACTTCCGTTCGAAACGCAGAACTCTGAGTCATTTTCCGGGAGGATGTGGCCATAAACCATAGATATCATCTTGAGATAAACTGTCCAATTCGTAATCTTACGGACATAATCGATCTTAAGCAACATTTCATTTCAAACCAATCAGTCGTTTCTTTCGTCAGTTAATCCTTTAAGGTAGATTAAAATTGGGACATGAGCCCAATCATGTTCCACTCCCACTTCTTCTTTCCCTGCAGGCTGGGAGACCTGAGTTCGAGCTCCAGTCATATCGCTATTTTCACTTCTGTTTACTCTTGGATTTTTAGGCGCACACCTATATGTGCAAAGTTCAGGCTCACATTTCCTTCATTCTTAGTGGGCATCATTTTTCTCCCATATAGAAAAAACTAGCTACAAAATCGCTCTACCTCTACAAACCACAGCTATCAAACATTTACATCTAAGCCTTCTTCTGTTAGCTAAGGTTGCATAGGCCTGTTTAAATAATGCAATTCCGAGGGAGCGGGAGCAGGAAAGGAAAAAATAATCTTTGCCAAATTACAAATGGATCTCATGCACAGGACGAAGACTTGACATTTATTTTATTCTCACTTCCGTTACTTCTATAATCAGCAACGTTAAAAGCGCTTACAGTATCCCAAACTCTTTATAGTCTCCTGTTAGTTAATCGGCTATTGCAAAAAGGCTCCCAAGGTAAAAATAACCTAACGAACGCTTCGTTCTCTGCACGGCCTAGCACAAAATTCGACTTACATGCACGAATGGTCGGAAACAAAAGCTCGCCGGTACTAAAATATGTTTCCATAAAGTTAAACCGTTGAAAAATTTATGAATCTGAAAATCGATCGGCTAATGAAGGTTTCTGTCAAACAAAAGCGCAGGGATATGGAGGGCGTGCAAATGCTGTTCGCGATGATAATTGAATTTAACGAGGCAATTTATGGCTCAAATTAAGAGCTAACGACCTTTTTGAATGTGACCTCTCGAATAGAAAGGGACCGGGGATGCTGATTCAATTACCTTCACTAATAAAACAGGAAATTTCCTTCGACAGATTATGGACGAAGAATAGTTTCTAGCCGTACTGTATGACAAAGCATGACAGAGAATGAACTATATCAGACAATAACTACTTCTGAAAGTATCATTATTTTCATTAAAGGAATTTTCAAAGGATCCTATACAGATATCTTCTGTTATATACATGTTGACGATAAAGCATTTGTAGTGTAATCTAATCATAAGGTTCTAACTCCATGCTCCCGGATGGCCAAGTGGGCAACGTGTTCGACTTCGGTGAAAGCTGTCCCGGGTTCGATTCCCGGTGGGAGCCTACGTGGAAAATGACCTTAGAAGCACTTTAAAAATACTACTACTAAGGTTCTACCTATAATTAGGAATTGAAAAACAAGACAATCGCCTTCTTTCTCAAATACCTGTTTCTTTTAAGTATCGTATTGTGATAAAGGATAAATAACATAGCCGGAGTAATCATTGGTCTCGAAGTCCGCAGTCACACTTTCTCTACTTGGGACAAAAACCATAAAATGGAATAAAAAACAACGGCATAAGGTTCTTATAAAGGCGCTCTCCTATCAAAAACCTCTTCAAAAGGAGGAGCATCGCACAGCTATTTTTTTTCCAAGATCTTCAAGCCACCCTCTTACATTCTCCTAATACAACCCACCCCATTAAAGAACACCCTCCGGGGGAACAGGTCTTTGGAAATCCTGAAACCCCTTCAGCAAACCCTTCTACCACGTAACGACCAGATAAGAGGACAGTATCGATCAAGCATTGTTTGTAGCGATTTGACGGTCGAAAGGTCCTTGTGCGAACTCACTCACTTTATTTCAAAAACTCTTCCTCAAGAATGAGCCCCAGATCGAGGGTGAACAGGAAAATGATCACATTTACGGTTTCTTTGTCTCAAATATGTTCAGCGATTCGCTGAAGCTAGAGACGCAATCAAGAAAGACCTGACTGCAAAAAAATAATACTTAGCCGCAGTCATCGAGATAAAGTGAGATCGAAGCAACGAAATTTTATCCTATTCGTGTAATCAATCGTAAGTACGTAGTAACATAACATGATAATTTAACAATACCTTACTAATATAGTTAAGACATCTGTAAATGCTGATGCAGTGAATTATAATGTGGACATCGCCTCAGATAAAATCTATGAAATTTAATTTCTTATGATATTTCAAAATTTCCATGTAAGTTGATCAGAAAATACATTTTACCTAGCTAGGATCCAACTGACATCCAGTCGTGGAGTTAAAGTAAAAGTTGATAAAAATTATCTTGTAAATTCCTCAGGAAGTGATCGAGGAAAATAACGCCAACGTATAGAAAAACAAAGATACCTTCTCAAATCAGTCGATTCACCTCAAAATATATGCATTGATGTTTTCTCACAAAAACTGCCCTATAGAGGCTGGGAACAAAACTAAAATAAGGTTCTAAAAATTCGAATTGATATTTGGAATGTGCGAGGTATAGGCGAGTGATTTATTCAAATCAATAAATGAAGAACAAAATACAATTCTACCTCGGGTGATATACACAAAGGAATCTGACAAGAATTTTTTCATCACGCAGAATGTAATTCTCGTTAAACAAACCTGCGAACCAAATTCCTCGGAAATGCAGCACAAAAAGAATGATGCGCTCTTTCAATCAACGAAATGAGAAAAACAAACTAGCCTTATTCCAACGTCGAGTTCATTAATTTGAGGAGAAAGACTCGATTAAACAGGGAATTCTAGCTATAAGGGCAGTTTCTCTGAATTGGACCAATGTCACATACATCAACGGCAGATGTTCTTGAAACTTCCGCTATTTCATGTGCGTTTAATTTCCGAAATCTTTCATAACGAATCCGTTTGGAGAAAGATATGGGTGCCTGTGCTTTTTATCTTTTAACTGGATTCGCACCATAGATAGGACATAAGATTAGACTACTCAAAACTTGAGATGTTCGGTCCAAGCTATTGATAGCAGAAATAATTCCAGACAATCTGCAGAGGGAACAAATAAAAAAACGGGCCCATTATAAAGAACTATCTAAGATATTTAGTAACATAATATGAATTTCTGCATCGAATCAAAGTAGGATGCGTAGAAACTGCTCCCAAGTAACTACTCTTATTTTTGATTTTCTAAAAATTCCTCAACCTTTGACTTTGTAAGACCGTAAATATTGACACTGAAACGTAGTGCTTGATTTTCTCATGTAACTGAGCAAGTCTTACGTAAATACATTCCCCTTACGCAGGAACACGCTTGGATTTTCTCTGTCAGTACACGAAAAAGTGCGTAAACCATTCTGGTGCAAAAGAAAGAGAAAGAATCGGGGGCCCGAGGCGAAAATTTTAAAGCACGCGAAAGCGAATAGCGAGTGGAGAAAGAAATACGCTGAAAACGGAGAGAGGAAGCATATTTCTGGTATAAAGACTTCCCTTGAGGGGAAGGAGAGGATTCTGAGCGAAGGAGCTGGCATTACACGGTATCTGAAACGATTCTTGCGAAGTGAGGGTGCTACGAAATAGCAATGCTCGGTGATGTCAGTCGCGACGCATTCGCAGCTATGGCGAAATCGGCAGAAACGCCGTAACTAAGGCTTTATTTACGGCTCATGAAGTCACTCGATGAATCAAAGACTTCGGGGAAAAGAGAAAATGCTAAAGAAGCCGCTAAACACCGCAAATAATTCTATGCACGACGACTGTGTTCTGTCCAAGGGGAAAAGAGATTACTAGGGAATAATGCCGAGAGATGAAGAAACTACATAGATGACCTTAGCTACGTGTTTCGCATAAGGCGCAAGTTAAATTAGCATTGCAACTTAACTGACGATGAAGAGCCGCAAATAGATAGAAGAATTGACTAAATAAATAAGATATACTCTGAAGACACGAAAACGTTCCAATCCACATTTCCCGCAAAAATTGTACGATATCTTGGACGCGACGAAACTAAAACAGATTTGTCAATGTTTTATTTGGAAAAATTCTTGTTCAAACATCATTCACACTATAGCGATAAATGTCACAATAATTGACAAATAATATTTTTTTATTTGGAAATCCTATTAAATATTAAATTAAATATTAAATGATTCCCTATTCAAGTTCATTCTTCGTGCATTGAATTTCGAAACAAGCGTGACCCAACTTCGTAAAATGGCAAAAATTCAGGAATTGCCATAGAAAAAGCGATGAACGAGATATAAGTGAGCCTCGATTCGGCAATACATTTCTTTTCTGCAGCGCTCATTGCTAGAGAAAAGCCAGCGCCGCACCGAACGAACATTAATAAATAGCTACCCATAATGATATAGGAAAACCTCCCCTCAACTTCTAAGTGTACGAAACCGCAACCATAGACGCAGCTCCAAAAACCCCGCATTCCGACCTCCTACAAATAGGGCAATGCGGAGTTAACCAAGAGAAGCATCTCCGTACAAAACCCTCCATCGGTCCTCGGCGGAAATATAAATGACGATGGATTGACGAAGTTAGAGCGAGTCTGAAATAAAAAGAGATTTTTATCGACCCAAGCAAGACCACGCATCCGCCAGAAAAAAAACGAAATCGTTTTCCTTTAGCGACGGCTTTCCTTTTACTATTTACCAAGCGAAAGGGTCTCTTCCGAATAGAAGATTTCCTACGATAAGGATATTTTAGGTCAATACAGGTGAATGATATTATATGCGCCGGTTAAGGCTTTTACTGCTTTGCGGCAAAGGAAATGGCTGCGAAAAGAAACAAATAGGAGGATAAATCGGACCCAGAATGGGAATGTGGCGTTCGAAGGCGCCAGAGAAGAAAAATTATTCCCGACTCATTTTTCCGTCTACTTCCCGTTTCGTCCCTTCGCTCCGAGAATAAATCGATAGGATTGAAACGCGTGCGAGCTAATGGCATTGTTTCTATTAGTCAAGGCTACCCTTTGGAATGTAATGAATGCATGCAATCCTTATCATCAATGGGAATCGATGCGTTCAATGGATTGTGCTGCAAACGAACGAGTCGCATAAGGGTACAAGGACATCAGCAGTAAGAATGCAACGTACTGCATGGTTGAGAACAGATCCAGCTCGTAGAATCAACCATAAATATTATTAAGACAACAAATATAACAAAATGGTGGAGACACAAAATAAAGAAATATTAATATTGACAATTAATTCAATGATCAATTAATTACCAGTTTTTTTACAAAACCATATGCAGGCACAATCAGCCTGTAAGATATACTAAAATAAGCTAGAAAATGTGAACATTTTATCGCCGCATAGAAACCAACATTTCATCGTAAGATTCGTGTCTCTCCCTCCAAAGAGAGAGAGTGAGAGATCGCGTGACTGTGAATTATGTCGAATTTCAGAAATGTCCGACTTGAAATGTTAAAAATCAAATTCGATAAATTTAGTGTTTTCACAATATTATCATTTTGGTAATGAGAATGTTAAAGAAACCGGACATTGGAACTCTCGAATGATCACATCCGTGACGAAAGAGAGCCCTGATCTGTAAGATAAATAAACTGTTTGATTTTAATTGTTACATTGATATAGTAACATTCAAATTAAATAAACTATTAAAGTTAACTCTGAAGCATTCGAAGTTGGACGTTCAATATGACGAAAAAATTTACGAACTTTATATCAAGCTAAGTCACAACTCTAGAAGTTGTTTACAAATAAAAATTTCTTTTTAAAGCATGGGAATGTAATCAAAATATATGTAATAGATTCTGCTAGACAGTGGTGTATTCAAAATACGTCATAAGGGGAGACACGAGGACTTCATTATTACGATTGTACCTATACTGGATGATATGATACTGGATACAAAATCCAAACTATGGGTATCACCCAATCAGAAGATTGACCGAAGCAGAGAAGATCCTGGAGAAAGAAATGGAAAACTTATACAAAAATATAAATGTTAAATTATTCTGTATGTGAAACACAGGAAATTGTCTAAAAGAAAATTATTGTATCTTTATAGGTATAGAACTAAAATATCTTTTCGATTAAAACTTGAAAGAAGACGTCCCTTCGATGTTTTAGGGGGGCATTTTGCACCCTCTGAATTACGCCAATGCTGTGAGACTATGCCTACACCTGAGACAATACAGCGAATAATGGAACTCATCAGAATTTACTGAAATATTCCATTAAGCATCCTCCATAGAGATATCTTTTCATAGAGGAATTTTACACAATTTTTCTAATGAATCGTTTTGAGAGAAAGAGAAAAGTTGTAGGCAAAGAGAGTCGTTTTGAGCAAAAGAAACGTATCACTTGCAAATTGCAAATTCTTAATTACGTGACATTTTTCGTTGAAATCTGATTCGCAAGGCATCCTATCTTAGTTCGCAGAATTTTTCTCATTTGTACAAATAAAGACCCTCTCTGCAAACCTCTGCAAACCTTCTCTCGTCAAAACACTGATAAACGAATCTAGAGATATTATCTGGATGATAAGAACGCCATATAGGCAATTCCGAAGGATTATTTGATTAATAGATGTCAGTAAATCAAAATTGGCAATCAATATGTCCTCGCTGGAGGACCAAAATTTTATTTACGCCGCAGTTGCAAAAGCAGTTGCCTATGGAATGAGCCGGCCAAAGCAGTTGTCCTCTCATTCCGTAGCTGCTCTCAAACTCGCAAGTCCATGACCGAGAAAAACGCAACTCTACCCCATCGGACTGCCACATTCCATTAAGGAGACAGATAACGTTCCAAGAAACGTCGCTCGCAACTTCTCCAGAGATTTTTTCCTCTCTGCAACGTTCGTGTGCAAACGCACACATATTCTCTTTTCCACGGCGGCGCAGTCCCGTTGACCTCACATAACAAGATTCCAAGGAAAAAACCGTTGCATTCGTCGGATCGAGAAGGAATTCGCCTAACTCGAAAATACTTCTTCTTACCCAGTCACTTTGAGATTCGGTCTATGCAACGGATCTGGATTTATTCGCTTGGATTTTGGATTCAAACCCCAACCGTGTATTTTGAGAAGTAGTGGATGTTGTGCGGTAATTCCAAGCAGTATTCATTTCATTATTGGGGTATGCGCCAGCTAATGTTATCACCGGAGCTAAATGTTAGAAAAGTTTATGACGAAGTAGATGAAGATGTAATTAAAGGAAGTAACGAGCACAAACTCCGAGAAAAATCGACTTAGAGTTTGAAGATAATCACTGCTAAAACAGATTCACAACAGTTACTTCTGGTCGTGTTTCCCGCAAAACATTGAAGAAGCTAGCAACTGTATAAGAAGAAAGACTATATAATATTGGATGTTGTTGTTAATACATACATTCCTTTCGTACACCTATGGCGACTTGCGGGATAGGCATTTAAATGTAAAATAAGGTTTCATTAAGAGGTGATAGTTCGATTGGAGGAGATTGTTCGATGAAATCGTTCAATTTTTAGTTTTTATTCTCATTCAATGGTTGAAAAATAAACATGTAACAGTATCTTTCTGTGCGAGTGCAGGGAGAATTCGCAGGAGGCGAAGTCTCTTGAGAATGGTTTTGGTGATGATTTTCGTGCGATTTTGCGAATAATCTTGACGCTTCGAGTACGTTGTCATTGATGCAATGAATCCAACGGCTTACTTAAAATTTATTTTTACCTCTCCGGCGCCGTTAGGACGTCAATCGACTTACAGACGATAAGATTGTGGAGCACATCAAATACAAATCAACCAAGCGCTTTAAGCCTTTTTTGCCGACAAGTTAATCTCGTTCCGTCTCTTGGTCAAAAACCTTCGGCGCAGAAAGCAGACAAACATCATGATCAAGTGTTACGCGAAATTCCGCTCTTATCGTTACCAATTCCACAAAAAATCATCACACAGAGGAGAGAAAAAACAGCAAATGACGACACGACAGCAACTAATGAGTTAAGGAAAAGTCTCTCTGTGAGAGTTATCGAATCGGAGGGATTAAATTGAAAGTTCGAAAACTTTAGAGGATCCGATAACGTTTTGCTCCGCTTCATCACTTCTTTCCAAAGGAAAATGAATGGAAACATAAAAAATACATGCTATTTCAAACAGAATACCTAAAATAGAAGAAATATAAGCTGCAAATGAAACAGCACACTTGACGACTCTATTGGAAGGCCTCAGTTAACTTAAGTAATTCAAAATTTGATAGCCAAGGAGAAAAATAGAACCTAGATGATGGACCGCAAGTATGAAGAAGAGATGAATACATATGGTTGGCTCTATTCCCGACAAAAGCATAAGATTTCGGAATATTAACAGAATGAGAAAGACTAACAGCACTACTGACTACTGACATTCAAGGTCCCACACAGCTTCTGAAGCCTTATTTCTTTCACCGGACAAAATGACCCTTAGACGCTAGAGGCATAGATACCAAGGAAGTAATGAGATGGTGAAGTGGAAAAGAACCAGAAGATAAGACCGTCCATCGAGGGAGCAAGGAAGTCACAAAGGGTTGAGCTCACCACCTGAATAATAAGCAATTGTGGCCCAGACGCGAGAATGCAATAAATAAGGGGAGAAGTGGGTGAGGGAGGCCGAAAAAGCGGGGGCCAGGTCACCGTGGACAACGTAGAACGTCAGTTGCCCTCTAAGACCCTCGTTCCCGAACCTAAGCTTAGGAGAGAAGTAGGTAACGTCCACAGAAAGAGCAGCGGAAGGAATCACCTCCAGTGAAAAGTTAATCCTTGAGTAACAGTACGCGTTTTTAAGTAAAAGGTGAGTATCATACAAGTCATTACCCATATATTAATCCTACGCATTGTGGAAAGAACCACCAAGTAACTATCACTTAAATAAAGACCATTCCTTAGCGTAAAACCACTATTTGAACTAAGTTTTAAATATGAACTGAATTCAAATTTCACGGAGCACACTGAACAATTTATCTGCATGAGAAATCTTCTTTAATTTTGCCAAGTAAGGAAACGACATTAACATCTCACCTCGGAAAATCGTTCCTAAAACTGACTTATGAAATGTCTTTTCGCTATTGGGTCTCCTTCGAATTAATTCCTCTCATGAATCGTAACATCCAACTCTGCTCAAACAGTTTCATTGACGTGTGTATGCACTCATAATTCTGAGTGCATTATCAGACTTGATAAACATAACTATTATGAGCAATATCTTTAATGCATGTCCAACTACTATATTGTTTTGCTAGGAAAATTTTGGCGACTAACACTGATTTTTTTCTTCGCTGTTCGTCTGATTCCTTCTGTAGGATTAATCTCCGTGAATAAAGGCATTTCCAATGCCAGTATTGGGCAACGGAACACAAAAAACTGTCACTACGAGTTCTTTCAATTATCCACACACACGAAATGATTGCTCTATCATGCTGTAGTCTACTAAACCTGACACTAATGAGTTCGATTCGCAATCCAAAACTACCAACCAAAGTACTTCAACTCGAAAAACACTCATTTATACAGTAAATTCCTCCACAAAGGGAAACACGCTAAAGAGCTATCAACGCACTGCGAGCATCCATCGGGTTGCACAGCTAAAAAAAAGATCACCGATTCTATTGGGTCACTTAATAGTGACTGGGGATTTTTTTGAGTAGCTCCGACTAAGCGGGCTGTAGGGAACCGCGAGTAAGTTGGGCGACCGGCGAACCGTGACCGCCCGTAGTGGAAAGCGGTATGGGCGACGTCGGCGGTTCGGAGGCGTGGAGACGGCACCGATGCGTACTCGACGGAGTCGGGGGCGGATTGCTGCACACCTGACTGCGTGGGAACCGCTTCAAACGGCCGGCCCTACCATTGACTGCGGTATAACAGGGGACCGTCACGCACACGATTCCGAATGCGTAAGTGCGTTCCGGCGAAAGCAGTTCTATTTCCAGAGGAAAACAGCACCGTAAAAAATCCGCGGCTACGAGAGCGTATCGAATTATTCGCCTCTTGCATACACACAGTTGCATTTCAAGGTACTATAAGTGTACTTAAAGTCGTACTCGTAATTTGGTTTTTACTCTCTATCTTGGTAAGGAATATCTAAGTAAGTAACTAACACACTCGAAGAGTTTCGCGACCTGCACCATCTGTCATCTAAGAAAAACTTAATATTTTCTACCGACAAAAACCCACAATCTTTTTTCTAAAGCTTTCGTTTGCATCCTTTTCCTCCCTCGATGTCGATTTGAAAGACAAATTCCCACACACGAAAAATAGTCCCAGCTTGTACGGTTCATATGAGTCATGAACGATCATCGAGGTATCCCACGGAGGTAAGGGTATGCTTACATATTTCTAAATTGGACTAACTAAACATGTAATAGGCATATTGAAATTATGAACATTTTCTGCATCCACTTGGGTCTTATTCCTCTCCTAAGGTATAGATATCTTTCAATCAATAATAATCATAAAGAATTGTTTTTCGATTGGCTTTAGGAATATTCCATCATTGAAATCCTTAACATATACTCTATTAAAACAACAGCATTGAGAGAAGATAAGTCAATTCTCCTTGAAATTTATAAGTTTTCCAGTACTGAGATATTTTACGAGTGCTAGGCTAGGAATTCCCAGACACGCAGACACTTTTAGAGAAGACGATCAAAGAATAAAGAGAGCCTGAAGACGAAGATCTAGAAAGGAAGTTCGAGGATGAGCCCGACTACCTTCACCGCCTGAAGCCGGCAGACAACCCGCTCAACGCGTTAGACGAAAGGTCGCGTGTTTCAAAGGGGTTTCGCTGTTTACCAAAGAGTCCGAATGTCACTGTCTCGGGTGCAGCCTAAGTGCTTCCAAAGGGCTATTATAAGGGCAACGCTAAGTGAGAATACAAAGTGCGAGAAAAATATGTCAGGTGCAAGCTGTTGCGTGCTTTATCTGCGGCAGATGACGCGAGGAGATAAGGTAGTATCGGAAACGGTAGGAGGTGATAACGGAGCAGAAATCTACCTGCTGCCAATGATCCTCCAGCGATGGCTGCGCAGAAAAATAACCGGTGTCGTGGATATCCTGCAGCTCCCTGAAGATGTTCCCGCTAGGCAGCACATCCATGTTGTTGGCTCCAGAGGTATGATTTCCGCAACGAATTTTCCCCGAAAAACTATCCAGAGAGGCTTCTCTTATACTTTTTCACGGCCTTCTTAACAAAGGCAGATTTGCACACGTAATATGATTTAAGTATCACGCACTCACACACCAGATATGATATTATTTACGTAATCCTTCTCTTCCGAGGATGGAGCAATCGGTTTTAAACTTCCAGCGGGCTCTTCTCCGGAGGATTTTGGTGGAGATCCAAAAACGGGAACGGCGACGAGATGAAACTAACGAACACAGACACAACTATTTCTGGGTATTAAGTAGTCAACGGGATATAGGGATTTATGATTACACCAGGGAGACGCAAACAGGAAAAACAGCCGATCTTCAATTTTCAGCGATTTAAGTTTTATAGTTTCCACAACAGAGGAGACGTGGACATGAAAGGGATGAGCTTGAACTGCAGTCGGCGGTCACTTTACTTCCGTAGAATAGCAGGGTTCGAGCCAAAGAACCGATACCCGGCATACACCACACAGACACACATCCACCGAGTCGGGAATCGATCCCGCACCACCGAGACCAGCTGAAGGGGAAGAAAGAATGCGATCCGACGATCGTCGCAAGGGGATGAAGGAATGGAAAAGGGTTTGAGTTTTTTTATATCGCCTAAAAAGGGTGAGAAGGGGGTAAATTCCTCAACTGGGAATGGGGGAAAGGTGGAAAATGTGCCAGAGGAAGTTAAGGGGAAGGGACGGGATGTGCCGGCGTGCGAGAGAGTAATTCCTGGCAGAGGGGCGGGTCGGCGTGATTGATTGCCGAAGGCGTGTATGTATCCGTTCGCACTGTCAACTAAGACGCCAGCCTATGGCGCCCTCTGGCTACCGGGAACGTACGTAGCATATAAGCCACGAGTCGCGCGACTTGCCGGAGATAACGAACACACACATTGAACACTGAGGGAACCAAAACACCGGTCTTCGCGCGGAGCAAAAACAAAAGCCAATCAATCACCACGACAGCATCTTCAATCCATGAACACAATCTGCGACTTATCCATAGGGTGGTATCCTTTCAGAAAAGCCGCCGTTTCGCCTTCCCCGGCGCGCTGCAACAGGAGATCTCGCGCGTACGAAGAAGTGGGTTTGCCCGGCAGCTCACGGCGTTTGGCGTCGGAGATCGGAGGCGCTGCTTCGGGAAGGTGGTTCATTTATAGCAAGCGGGAAAACGCACGGAAGATCGCCGCTGTTTACAGTTTCACGACGGGAATCCGCGTAGATGATACCTCTTACGGGACGGACGTTGCTTCGTAGCACTTCCCTCGGGCGGCGCGTCTTGTTCCACTGCACGCGTGGAACCCGCGTTCGCGGCGCGTACGGCTGAGCCTGACTTGGAGGCCGGTGTAGGGAGGCATATGTCGCAGGCAGACGTGCTTGAAGGTCGGAAGGAGCGGAAGCGAGCTCGCCCCACTCGGCGATCAGGAAAGGCAGTCTCCTCCGAGAGAAAGATGAAAAAAAATCACGAATCGCCTGTGATGTAATAGATCACGCGTCTCGTAATCACGATGTCTCAGCGTCGGCCGCGGAGAGTCGACTGCCCATTGAGGGAGGAAGAGCCGTCGTCTCGCCCGCGCGAACGAGGCGGTCTAAGTAGTTCGATGTCTGACCGCGATCAAAGCAGCACAAGCGGTGGGAGCGAGTTACCACTCGTATCACATCCAGGCAGTTTGCCATTTGATCGGTGGAGGCGCTAGCTGCTGGAGGCAGGACTCTCGAAAAAATGTTTCCCTTCATTGGTCTCCTTCATGGTTTCTTCCATAAGTTTTCAGCCGAAAATGTATTATGGATTTTCAGGTACGAATTTCTTCGCAAGACTCACGGGGTACGTGATAGTAACTCTGAGAAAGATAAATATTACCATCAACTTCGAAATACAGTGAAACTCCGGATCAACTCTTCCCTTGTTTGTCTTTTCCTCGGAATTATCGCTCGTTTTGCATAGTACAAACTGTATCCCATAAGAGGTAATGTTATATATAATTGTACTTAGAGTTCATTCGTTAGCCTTTTCCACAATTGGAACCAACTAATCTTTTTCTCCGGTTCATCGTTCGCTGTTTCCTCTTGCAATGTTCATATATCTAGTATTTTCTTCAAAAACCATCCCTTTTATGAACAATTTGGGTCTGTGTGTCAATAGGAATATTTATTTATTTTGTCTAGGTGCTTACTTTTCCGATTGTCCATAACAATGAATAGGGTGACGCATACCAGGTACTGGAATGCTAGACACTGGAAGTCTCCATGTGATTCATAATGTTAATATCCTGGAATGCAGCTTACCATCACCAGTGTCTTTAAATGCAAAGTAATCATACTCCACGTATATCTGAAATAAATCTTTCAGTTCTTATTTTAACTCAGTAATTTCGGGATATTTAAGTTTAGTGCAACTAGTAAGTAGTAAGCTCTCATAGCTTTTGTTTGATATCCCAAGATCAACGGACAGAGCACCCGACCGGCAATTGGGAGAGCCGGGTTCGATTCCCGGTCCCGTCAGACTTTTTTCAAGTCCATTCTTCCTTGGGATTTTTCCTGGGTGCGCACCATCTTGCGCTAGAACACCGTTACCCGTCTTCTATTTTGTTTGATAAATTTAGGCTGAATCCTCATTTCCCACTCTCATTAGAACAGAATCGATCACTCATGGTATGTAAATAATAATGTAAAAGGCACCAAAAACCATCAAAAAGATACTCCCTAAGCGCATTACGCCATCCAAGAAAGCATCATCAGGGGCAGATGAAGAATGAGAAAGAATGCGGAAAACAATTAAGCAACGAAATCCAATAAGCTATACAGTTTTTTATTAAAATCTAAGCCTGAATTCATAAGGCATTCTCTATTTTTATAAATATGTAAATTCTCAAGAGAACTGAGTCCATAGGCAGCATTGCAAATTAACTTAAGATTTTCGGTAGAAATATATTTTACGAGTTCTCTTCTTTGCGTTTGGTAACCCTGGATTATAGAAACCTGCCGGATATAAAATGTACCATGTTCCTTAAACCTAGTGATCACCCTTCGCCTTGTCAACCGGATCTATTTCAGATCACAATCAGAGAAAATGATCTCATATACGCCTGATTTGCGCAGAACATCATCTTTGTACTTTGTGTTCCCCAGAAAATTCTTAATATTGAAATTATTAAAATAACGAACTCTTATGCGTTTCTGCTTAAAAATGCTGGCTAGACCTTTAGTTAGATGTGGATAATATAATTTTATATAACGTATGGAAGTGGGTATTCAAGTGCCACAAAATACCCAGGTTCACTGAACATGGATAACAATTTGCAAATAAGCTACGCACCATTAATACTCCCATTACACTCCCCTAATCCAACATATTTGGGATTATACCCCAGTGATAAAGAAAGGCATGAAGAGAGTACGTGAACCGAAGTTAGTCTTGTCTTCATTGAAAAACTTTAAAAAACAAAAATTACTTGTACATGGTTAGTTTTTTAGATTTGCAGTTTTAGTGTAGGTTAGATTAGGTTTTAGGATTCTACTTAGAATTTTAAAATTCACATAAACCTATCTGCCCTTACTGCTATAAGCAAGTCATTATTTATGTTAGCCTTATTCGGGGTTCTAATCTGTCTAAAAGTCTCAACGCTCATAATGGTTTCTCCAAAACCGGTGAGCAATATCCAATAGGGTCCGACCGACCTGCAACAGTCGGAGTCAAGGTGGAGCAATTATGTATTAACCTCTTATATTATGCCTTTTAACCAAGATGTCAATTAAATAAGACTCCAAACATAACTGTAAAGAAGTTTCCTTAAACAATTCTACTCCTTATTGAACCTGGAATTGTCTAGTGACAGGGTAACAAGCCTATATACTAAATGGTGCAAGGCAGTGTGTTTATGGGACTGGGAGTGGAAGAAGTTTTGGATGAAGTTGTTAGAGGAAGTGGGCTTCCTATAGATGTCAAACTCAAACCTGTTATGTTTTATAATGACCAATACATCCAAAGAGGATAGGGAATTATTTTGCTCACGTTTAACAGTGAACTTAACGGAAGGAAACATACTATTTAATTTTTATAGGAAAGAACAGAGATCATAACGGTCCAGATCGAAAATATCATTAAACACATCTATAACCCACCTCAGGAAAGGAATCAAAAGAGCAAGTACACTGGTTCTGAAAAAACTGCGTAAAAACGTCAGCTAAGAAAGGCGACTCAGGGTTTCCCATCGTAGTACTGAGTTTGTTTAACTTATTAATAAATTGAAAACAAGTTTGTGTCATGCAGAGTCTAGTTAAATAATAATAATAATGCGATTTTATTCGGGCTAGATGGAGGATATCAAAGTCTCTTCTTACATCATCCATTCGTCCTATAAAATTTAAAAGAGAGTTTGAAAAAAGAGCACAGAAGAAAACTACTACGTGGGTTTAAAGACCTATGTTTGCGCTTAGACAAAAATTAAGTAACTAAGTTAAAGTCAATCTCCAGGTTAACTCGAAAATCCGTATTATATTCGATGGTTAAGTCTTAACTGGTAGTTAAAGTGCTAGTTTTCTTGACTACCAGATTGAGTTATGGTCAAATCCTTACCTTATAGTTAACTACAAAAAAGATTGCGGATGAGTACCGATGAAAATCTTTCGTCTCAGCTAGTTTAACTCTAAAAATTACGTCTTACCTGCAGAATTTTATGAAAAGAATACTTCAAATATTCTAATTAAGGTGGTATGTATTCTTGATAACGATTTTATCGTCTAAATATCCTTAGATCTAAATATCCTAACCAAGGCTCCCTCACCAACCAATTTACACTCCTCCCACACCCCACACCCCACACCCCTGTTCTTCCTCCCCAAAAGACTTTTCCCCTCACTTATTACCACCCCCTCCTTACTCTCCCCTGATCTCATCCGTTAAATACTGTGTGCCCCCTTTTTCCTGTGCCTGATGATGTATAAACCTTTAGCAAAACCGGTAACCAATAAAAACGCGTGAAAAAATTACTAAGTTTTCTTTCTCTTTGTGATTTTACGTTAGTTGCTACCAAACTACTTAACCAGATATAACGACGAAGTGTTTACCACCATTACACGTTTCCTGATGCCTCAACACTTGAACATAGACAAAATTCCTTATATATTAGAGAAAGTGAGAATTTTTATGTTAAAACTGTTTCAAATACATTTTTAGCAATAAAATAGCAAACATTGCCTATCATCAACACGATCTAGGTAGTTTAGTAACTTACTACATAACTCAATAAGCCCAATGATTTGATCATATGATTAATGTAGACTGAAATGCAAAGCATCACTAGGTGTTTTATAACTGTTTTCCGCAAAATCTGTCGTTGGCAATATCCTTATTCGTCTTTTACTCTACAGCGTTGTATTTTGCCATCAGTTTCTCCTGAGATCTAAAACAAAGTTTCTGGCCATCGAATTACATACCACCTCCATTTAATGGACAACATATAGCTTCGCTTTATACAAATACAACCACATAGGTAGAGCACATAACAAAACGTACCTTCTGCTTCCTTTTAACAAAATTACTCATTCTATTTTCTAGTTTTCCCTTCATAAAGGAAATAGAACGATAACTAGATTTAGATTTTTACCCTGCAAGCCGCCAGTGGCGTATGGCAGGGGGTGTATTAACATCTTACCTAATCTACCATATTAGATTCTCTGATGCTATTCGGAAAGAACGACCAGAAGTAGCTATCTGTTTTAGCGATTATTTCCTTGTAAAAAACTACTACTCGTCTACAGGGAAATCATACCTCTTTTTCTTATCCATTCTTTGAATCACATTTATTAAATTACTAAAAGACACCTCTCACCAATACAAGTTGAAAACTTGTGGCTACGGTCGGCGTGGAACGGAGAAGAACGTTCCTTTGGTGGAGGAAAGTAAAAGGCAAAACTAAATTGGTGTTTTCCTGACTTTAATACTTACATACATTGTGATACATTGTCACCTCATAGCACTTACGGCCACCCAAACTCATTGATGCTTACATTTCTTAAGCGTCTCTCATATGATTGTGATGGTCAGACATACCCCACTTCAGGGTGTAATAAACCATTCACGAAATTAATTCAAATACTACTGTTATGAAGTCTTAAATCGGGTGCAAATATACCTAAGTATTGTGTTCCGGCAGGATGACCGGGATTTCAAGCTTGAACTTTCGCTATACATGGAGGTGTGTTTTAGGGTATAGCAGGTAAGATTTTTTTTAAATAAAATAAATGAATAGATATGGTATATCATCTCTTCTGTAGATGCCACCAAGTGAATGAAATATAAACGCTAAAAATCATCTGCTACCAGAATTACGAGTACCTGGTGGATAATGTGAAGAGCAAAGTTAGATTATTTGCTGATGATACTCTCATTTATAGAGAGATTGTATCAGAAGATGAAAGCAGTGTCCTTCAGAGCGACCTAAGCGTAATATCAAGTTGGTGCAAAGATTGGCAGCTTGATTTTAATGCGAAGAAGTGCGTTGCTATGTCTTTCACGCGTTCCACTAACGTTTTTAGCGAACAATAATAAATTTCAGGATATCCTTTAGAGTTCGTGCGTCATAATAAATACCTAGGAGTTACACTCAGCAGTAGTTTATCGTTCAAGGAACATATTCGAGATTCTATAGGAAAGGCGAATAGAATGCAAAGATTAATAAGTAGAACCCTGAGAGGATGTCCATCTAGAATTAAAGAAATTGCGTACTTTTCTCTCATTCGACCAAGTCTTGAATATTGCATCGCAATCTGGAATCCACACGAAGTAGGGTTAGTCTCAGATTTAGAGATGTTCGACGCAGAGCAGCCCGTTTCGTCAGTGGAGATTTCAGGTTCGACAGTAGCGTTACGGCCATGATAAAATCACTCGGGTGGAACTCACTGCAGGAGAGAAGATCTGTTTACCGACGAAAGCTTTACGAAAAATTCATCGGTCCAGAATTTTTAGGTAAAGTAAAGGATATTGTCATTCCGGTGAACAGCGAGCGTGATCTTCGAGAGGCGACGACCAAGCGTTACAAGGAAATACTCGCTAAAACGGATAGTTACTTCTGGTCGTTCTTTCCGAATAGCATCAGAGAATCTAATATGGTAGATTAGGTTAGGTGTTGGTACACCCCCTGCCATACGCCACTGGCGGCTTGCAGGGTAAAAATCTAAATAGCAGGAGGTTCTACTGTACTCTTCCGTCTTTAAAAGGCCAATTATTCCTTGACGCAGTCACGCCAAAACTAGTAATTAACCCACCAATCTATTTAATATTTACATGGTTCTGGCCATATACCTTCAGACTTGTTAAAATCTATATTCGCCCCTATACCGAAAAAGGCCAACCTAAATTTATGTAACGAGTTTCGGCTGATCGGCCTGCTGAGCAGGGCATCGAAATCGAACCGAAAAAACTGAAATATTTACTTTATTTTTGCTTGATAAAAAAAATGAACTCGAACCGATAAAAATGAAATTCTTAAATTCGAACCAAAACTGAAAACCAGTACTACTTACTTTTAGATTTTCGGCTCCCAACAACGAACATTTCACTTGAGAGTAACTGAAGAAAGGTTTACTAAGCATTTGTAACTACGATTTGCAACTAACTTTTATTAAGAACCATACTTAAATTTGGTGTGATGTAATTTTAATTAAAACAGTAAGATATAATAGAATAAACTATCAGAAGAATATAATGATACAAAGGTTGGAGCAAAAAAAACTGTTCGAACCGGTTTGACGTCGGCAAAAGGAGCAAAAACAGAACTGTACCGAAATTTGTTTGCTTCGTTGGACCGGAGTGGAAATCGGAACGAAAGATGTAACGGTTCGATATCTTACTGCTGAGTCACTGCCTAAAGCTACTCTTACGTATTATTCAAAATAGAATATACAAGAAACGTAAACAAAATATGAGTGTTAAAAAATTGGTTTCAGAGAAGAATTAGGCACATGAAAGGCTTTATTTTGTATGAAGACGTTTACAGCACTATGCAGAGAAGTAAAATAAGATTATAGTATTATGGCATTAGTATAGTATATATGGACTTACAGGACAGTACAGCAGGACCAACTCATTGAAACCTTGCGTCTAATCGACCTAGACGACAAAGACAAACTAATAACTAACCTGTATTGGAATCGGTTACCATAACAAAGTTAATAACTCGCTATCGGTAAATATACGAGAATTTACTCAACAAGGTCTGCGCCAAGGCTGCATTCTTTCTCCTACCTTTTTCAACATTTACTCTAAAAATATTTTAGAGCATCACTAGATGGCCGAAAAGGAAATTGACAAAGGAGGTGAAATAGTAAATAACATAAAATATACAGATGACACGGCCATTGTTGCTGAAAACATCGACAATCTACACAATTTACTTAACAGGGTAAACGAGTAATAATACGGTTTATCGATAAATATTAATTAAACGAAATTATGGCTGTAATCACAGCAGGGGTTGATGCTCACCTAACATTCTCTTGACGGAGAAGATTTAGAGAAAATTACTCGGTATAAATAATGAGGATGCTGTATCAAAGATTCCTTTGATCCAGAGAGAGAAATTTGCTCCAGAATTGAACAAGCTAGGACTACATACATGAAACTAAGATCCCTCCTCTATAGCCAAAGTCTAGACCTCTACATTAGGAAGAAATTCTCTCGATGTTATATATGGCTAGTATATACTACTTAACGGCTGTGAAAACTGGGTGATAACAAAGAAACTCATGAATAAAATCGGAGCTTTTAAGATAAGGATGTTTCAAAAATGCTGAAAATTACGTGTAGCCGATCAAACAAAGAATTAGTGTTGAAAGGGATTCACACGGTCCACAAGACAGAACCCTCCTTAAAGTAATCAAAAGGAAAATGGAATACCTTGGTGACACAATCCGAGGACAATAGTACCTTTCCCTCTGTCTGACTTTCAATTGTAACATCGAAGGCAAAAAGTGGACAGGTCGAAAGAGGCTGCCATAGTTCAGATATATAAGGCAATGGACAGGAATAACAGCTGAACAACGATTACATACTGCATGCACTTGACCGAGAAAGGAAAAAAAAACAATAGTAAAGGTAGCAGTCGCCAACGCTTAGTAGAGCACGGCGCAATGTATTCCTTGTACATTTTAATATCTTATTAAAATCTTAATCTTCTGAAAATAATATAAAGTATGCATCTTGGCTGACATATAGGCAGCTTGCAATGTCCGAAACAATTTACATCACCCAACTAAAATAAGTAACGTAATTAGAGGAAGAAGATGTAGCGCGACCAAACCTAGGTCTGACTAGAGAAATTTTTAAGGTTTCGACAAGAAATCATTCAGAGTACCGATATAACACATTATATTCATAACCTGCGAGCGCAATATGTTCAATTCAATCAGATTAAAAATATCAAATTAAAATAAAAAAGTCTAAGGCCTGGTATCATAACGTCTACTTAAAATGAACTTTAACTAATCTTCACTTTAAGGCCTAGTATAATGGTTTGTTAGAGTTGAAGTGAAGATTGTAATTAATCTCCTAAATATGATTAATTAGCATGGATATTATGTATAATCTTCACTTTAATTTAAAAAAAAACATTATAAAACTAGGCCCTGAAGTGAACATTAGTTAAAGTCCATTTTAAGTAATCATTATAATACCAAGCCTAAGAATAATTTTCTCTCTGAAAACTAATCTTTTCTAATGCAGGAAATTAAAATAGTAACCGAGAGACTTGTAAATGTTTGTGTTCTTATATCTTACGTTCATGCGCGTAGCTAGTTACCTTCATTTTACGATATCTGCACTATCTGTCAATTCTTATTCGAATTTCACCTTTACTGATGTTTTTAGTCGTGAAATAAATGAGAAGTAAATAGTGCGAACTTTTTCCTATCGCTAATGGTATGCCTTTATGCTTTAACTGCTTTCAACTCTTAAATCGATCTGAAAAGCAGTTGAAACTAGCTAATTCCTCAACTTTAGACCTAAAATTCACATTAACTAATAAATAAATGAGAAATTCTCTGGAAAGCGTTAAGAGAGAACTCCGCTGATGTGTCACAAACCAAGACCTTTTCACTCCGCTGACCGTATCTCTCTCCCAGTTTTCCACCCTCGATTCAATTCCGTGTGCACAAACGGTACCTCCATCTCACAAATCAACCCCTCTCCGCCTCTTTGAAGAAAAAATATCCTTCCATTTCCACAAAGATCGCCTATCTCTGCGTTCCCATCCCTCCGGGCGACACAAGACCCTCCTCGGGAAAGAAAAGAGCCGCCGATGGGCGAGAGAACGGTGAGGTGCGAGGGAGAAGAGGATAAATTCTCCGTATCGCGCCTCAAATACTTAATGGAGTGTAAAACTAGGAGGAGCGGAGGATGGGGGAGAGAGAAGAAAGGAATATTAGGCGGAGGAGGAGAGTTAAATGAATGGGACGGGCGCGGAGGTTTCCCATCACTCAGAGACCTACCCGCCATCTTCTCTTCCGTGCCACCATCTTAGCGGACCTCTCCTCTGCAATTACCCTTCCCGAATATTACTCCCCACTCCCCTCAAACAGATTCCCCCTACCGATGCTTTAACTACCTCCCCACTGCCCCCGTCCCGCTGTCTTATCTCCCCCTTGCTGAAGACCCTTATTCCGTGGCAGAGTAAGAGGCAAAGTACGTCCTCCAGCCCATTAGTGCGGCTCTTATCAAGCGGCAGAGGCGAAGCACCGTCTCTTTCGATATAAAATGTAAGAAGAAAAGATGGGAGAAAGGAGTAGGTGGGTCAAAAGTGCTACTCTGACAGGACATAGCCGCTGTCCAGAAACTCAGGTGACCTACAGTCGCTCCATAATTAGAAGCGATTATATTCCTGATAGAAAGGAATAAATCTAGGAATCTAAATTTATATTTTAGTGAATTACTGATGTATGTGTGAACTTTACTGATTTTTTTTATAAAAAATATTACAGAATCCACTGCAAACTTTATAATGAAACTTCATCCAGAGAGCGTGATTACAAATGTACAGGCAAGTAAATGAAAGGGGATTATGACCAAGGTGTACCAAGCACGGATGCCCAAGATCAACAGTAAAAGATCTTTAGCAAAAATTTTCAACTTTATTTGTCCTGAAATTCAGATTTCTATTCAAAAACGAGGCCGTAAAAGTCAAGTCTGAAGGAATCGAAACTTCTTCATGTTAAATGATTAAATTATTCGACTCTCAAGAAAGAAATCTTAAGTTAACGTACATAAAAAGTTAACACGATGAATAACTCGTTATTAACAATATTTTGTATTTATCTTATACTTTCATCCAATTACTGAGGCATTAGTATTTGTGGGGCACCCGGATAGCCAAGTGGGCTGCGTGTTCACCTTTGGCGGAAGAGGTCCCGGGTTCGATTTCTGGTGAGGGCATGTGCAAATTGACTTTAGTTGTAGAAGCACTGTTAACAATACTACTAATATTAGTGTTAGTGATCCCAAATCAAACGAAAAATATATCTTAAAATACTATATAACGCTAAGTTGTAAAATTGTCTCACTCTGTAATTTCGCGGCGTACCAAGAGCTCGCCACACTATAATTATAATTATTTATTTTTCACATTTGTTATTCTTTTATAATTATATTTTAATATTCTGTTATGTTTTTTTGCTTGTATTAATATATGTACTATAATGCCGCACTCTTGAGCATAT